>BQNB010176286.1:0-13077 GCA_026074375.1 Tanacetum coccineum
TAAAGATTATGCGGAATCTAATCTTTAATAAGAAGAATTTTCAATGGAACGGTAAAACACAATGAATATATAATTAAACAAAACATAAATGCTCCAATATTATTAAGCAAATAATATGAATACTCTCAAAGTATTTGGGTTACAAAGACCTTGAAGCTATGATAATTCTATGAATGACTCGTTTGGTTTTGATACGTGTATTGGTATTGATACATTCATCTCTATGCCCTAGGACCTCCTTTTATACACCAAGGAGTCCTAAATGGCTTACAATACTTTCCTAAGTAATCATAATCTTCTAAATAAATAACTTATACATATCTTTTACCAAAATATCTCATACAAATCACATAAGCAGTACTAACTTCTTCGCTAGCAGCATTAACTCCTTCAGCAACATTAACTTTGTAATAGCAGTAGTAACTTTTGTACTAGCAGTACTAACTACTTAGCAGTTTTTCTTCTAAGTCTCTGAGCAATCTTAACTTCCACTAGCAGTAGTAACTTCCTCTAGCAGTAGTAACTTCCTCTAGCAGCAGTAACTTTGTAATGACAGTTGTAACTTCACCAGCAATCTTAAACACTTAGAATAATTTTCATTGAAATTCTCCAGCAGCACTAACTTTGACTGAGCAGCATTAACATCAATAAGAACAGTAGTAATTCCAAACAGCATCAAGAAGCTTTTAATCCCAACAAACGCATACACCACCGCTAATAACTCTTTTTCCGTAGTGGTGTAATGTGTCTGAGCATCTGATAAAGTCTTACTCGCATAATGTATAGGCTGAAAATATTTGTTCTTTCGCTTGCCCGAGACTGCTCCTACCGCAAAGTCACTTGCATCGCACATGATTTCAAATGGTAAGTCCCAATCAGGGGCCACGAGAATTGGAGCCTCTGTTAATTTATTTTTAAGGTACTCAAATGATTTAAAACATTCTTTAGAAAACATGAATGGAGTTTCTTTCTCTAAGAGATGGGTCAAGGCCGAGCTATTTTGGAGAAATCTTGGATGAATCTCCGATAAAAGCCGGCATGACCTAAGAAACTCCTTATTCCTTTAACCGTAATGGGAGGAGGTAATTTAGCAATAACATCAACTTTACCTTTATCAACCTCAATACCATTCTTAGAAATCTTATGGCCGAGGACAATACCATCTTTAACCATAAAGTAACACTTCTCCTAATTTAAGACAAGATTGGTGTCTTCGTACCTTTTAAGCATCATGTCTAAATGGGAGAGGCGAGAAAAGAATGAATCCCCAAAGACCAAAAAATCATCCATGAAGACTTTCATGGTTTTCTCAATCATATCATGAAAAATTACCACCATACACCTTTGAAAAGTCCCAGGGGCATTGCAAAGACCGAAAGGCATCCTACGGTAAGCAAATGTTCCATAAGGGCGGGTGAAGGTGGTATTTTGTTGGTCTTGGAGAGTGATTAGAATTTGGAAATACCTAAAAAATCCATCAAGAAGATAATAGAATTCATTCCCAGCTAAACGTACAAGCATTTGATCCATGAAAGGAAGAGAAAAGTGGTCTTTACGGGTGGCGTCATTTAACTTTCGATAGTCAATACAAACACGCCACCCCGTGACCAATCTAGTCGGTATTAACTTATTATTATCATTAGTAACCACCTGATGACATCAAATAACGTCTATTTTATAGCATCATTTATCCTATGTTATTAACATATTTTGTATAGTTATTGCAAAGAATTGTTACTTAATCGTTTATATCTAAGAATTGCAGTAATTATGGAGTAATTGGTGAAAGTTAGCAAAAGGCGCGCATTCTAGAGCTTAAATGAAGATATTTTGAAGATTACTATTCTGAAGACCAATACGCCGTATCCATCAAGGAAGATATGGCGTATCCGTGCCTGCACTCACCAAAGACAACACAAGAATAAAGATGGAATCAATATATGGAATCAATATAATATTCTGGAAGATATCAAGCATGGTCCCTACTCCAAGAAATCCCCAATACGCCGTATCTTGTTCGACTCATATGAACACGAAGATCCTAAAGAACCAAACTTTTTTTAAGTTAAACATGTTTAAGTTCAAGCAAACACTCACAAGTACTTAGTTTATCATTCTTAAATACAAACCCATGAACTTTTAAATGTTTTTGACCATTATCCATTTTGTTTGAAATCAAGAATCACCCAAAACGTATTCATACGTTATTCCCATTCAAAACTATTATGGGTACACATTCTAGACCCCTATAGGACCAAAACCCCTCAATCAATTTTAGGTTTCATCCATCTTTCAAAGAGACAAAATTTAAATCAATTTTTAGGGTTTTTCGAGTGAATAGTCATGATTAGGTTAGATATCTAGGTGTTTAAGCATTATAACATGAATACCTCTTGATTAAACGAAGGTTGAATGAATTCTTGAAGGTCTTGAAACAAATTCAACAATGGAGGTTTAAGTGAGTGTTCGTGTGTGTACAATAGACGAGGCAAGGGGTGTTTATGTTTAAAACTTTTAGGTTTTGGCATAAATGCCCCCTAAGGTTTAGTGATACTTCAATTTTCCTAATAAACTTTTTCTAAGGCTTAAAGTATTTTCCCAATTGACAATACTAGTCCCTAAGGTTTAGTTATCAAGAGTAAGTCTCACATTTTGACAAAATACCCCTAAAGGATTAAACACATAACAAATAAAGCCTGATTGAGTTAAAATTAATTAACTCCCCTTTAATTATTCACCCGTTATTGTTTAAAACCGTTTCCTTTTATCACAAATTGATTTTATGAAGAAGATATTTGACATTTTCTCCCCCTCAAACAATGACCCATTTTCTATTTAAAGAGTTGTAGTCGTTGTTTGAGTGGTCAAATGTCTTTGAAAATGATTTTTTAGATGAAACCAAAAGATGATTATATTATTTTTAAAATCAACACCATGAAAAATAAGATTTCTCTTATTTTAACACATAAGCGCACTGACACGTACACTTATGGAATATAGGAAGCACGGGTTGTGATGCAAAGTAATCACAAGCCTTTGCATGGTTATTAACTTAACCATGCGAAGAAATAAATTCCCTGTTAAAGGTCAAGTTTTCATTTTTAAAATACTTTTCTTTAAATGAGAACGGGTTTGCTATCGGAAATAATAGCAAGCCAATTTTTGGCATGTTTAAAAAACTTTTAAACTTCTGCTCGAACTTCATTTACAGCCTCGTATCATTATTAAATAACATTTCTAAGGCCGTAAATGTTATCGATTTTTAGAAGACATGCCAGAGATCCATATTTTTATATTTTTCTGATTTTTTTAATTTTGTATTTTGTTTTTATAAAATTTTATAAAAAATAAAAAATCTTTTTGTGTTTTTGTTATTTTTATATATATACATATTATACATAGGATATAAGAATAGGTACCACCACTATTCTTCAGCTTCATCTGCCAGTTCTTTCAGAGTCTCAAGAGTAAAACTTCTCATCCCCAGCTTGTCGATAAGGAATTTAATTATTTCTCAACATAGAGCCTTGGTGAAGATGTTTGCCAACTGGTATTCTGTTCTGACAAAGTAAAGCTCGACGACTCCATTCTCCACTTGCTCTTTGATAAAAATGATATCTGATGTCGATATGCTTTGTTCGAGAATGTTGAACATTGTTGCAGCATAAGTCAATAGCGCTTTTATTATCACAGTACATTGTAATTTTATTGAATCCACGGCCATAGTCGATAAGTTATGATCTCATCCAAAGGACTTGAGCACAATAGCCGTACAAGGCAATATATTCAGCTTTTGTACTAGATATCGCAGCGCTTTTCTACCTTTTTAATAACCAGCTAACAAGTCTGTCTCCCAATAATTGCATACTTCTAGATGTACTACGTCTTGTATCTTGACAACCCGCGTAATCAGCATCTGCAAAAGCTGTTAGAGCAATAGCATAATCCTTCGAATACCATAGTCCCCGATTGATGGTTCATCTTAGATATCAAAAGATTCTTTTTACAGCATGTAGGTTCTTTTTGGTATGACGAGCCTGATACCGAGCACACATACAGACAACATATACAAGGGTTCGACTACTGGATGTAATACATAAGGGGTGTTCAACCATGCCACGATAACGTGTAGGATCAACGGCTGTCCCTTGTGTATCCTCATCCAGTTTAGATTTCTCTACCATTAGAGTATCCACTGGGTCACAAGATTCCATTACGCATTTCTTAAGTGATTCTAGAGTATATTTTGATTGGTTTAAAAAGATGTCTTTAGGACTCTATGAAATCTGTAGTCCTAGAAAAAATGATATTTTGGCCATCATCGACATCTTTAATTTGGAACACATTATCTCAGAAAATTTATCACAGAGTTCAGTAGTAGTAGAAGCAATAATAATATCATCAACATAGATTTCTAAAGTGATTCTTGCATTACCTCAATCCAGCATGACTGAGTTAGTGCATTTTTGTACGTCTTAGGTTCAACTGAAGTTAGGAAAGCATCATAGTAGCAAAATAGCTTGTTCATGTAGTTGGAGTCTTATAGAAACGGGTCTGGAAGGGTCGCTAATTATGTATTGTAACGGATGATCTTTTGTCCATTTCCTGAGGTGTTTTTGACATTGGAGCGTCTAGTGCACAATAGTAGATAACATCCGAGGGAAGAAGATTCTTCAAAATAGTTTCTAGAATTTTTAAAATGCAAAATAAGGTCTGTTACTCATATGTACTACCTTCAAGAACATGTGACTCATCTTCAGGCACTTAAGTACTTTGTTTAGAATGTATTGGGGTAGTGTTTTGTGAGGAACTTGGTGAAGGTGCATCTGAACAACATTGGTTGAGTGAAGTGAACCGGTTGACTGCAACAGGAGCCGGAGCTTCTCTACAGGAACAAGAGAGTCAACGCTAGTTGGAGGAGAGAAGAACTCATCAAACAATAGTTGAAACACAAGATCCCATTCTTGCCTCGATGGTGGTACAAACGGTTGCGATGAGAGGAGGGTTTGGAATAGACCAGAACTAGTGTTGCAGGAGTCATACATTTGACGTCCAGGTCTCTGAACCAGTTTGTTTAAAGCCATTGCCGTCAGCTCATCAAAATCGACATGGATGGTTTTTAATGATATTCTAGTGTACATTGGTTTTAGAATACTGTAAGCTATCTGTCTAGGGTGCATTATCCAATGAAAATACCTATATCAGCTTTAGCTTGAAGTTTGCCCAAATTCTCACTATCATTGTTTTGGGTAGCAAAGTGCACCAAAAACGTGAAGGTAGGATAAATCAGGTTTTTTATCATGTAAGAGCTCATAAGGAGTTTTTCCATGGCGTCATCGTATAATGGATCGATTTTAGGTGTAACATGCGGTAGCAATTGCCTCGGCCCATAGAAATAAAGGAGCTTGTGCGAAGATTAACATTGTATGAGCGGCTTCAACAAGCGTACGATTTCGCCTTTCAACAACACCATTTTGTTGTGAAGTTCGTGCAAATAATGTTTCATGAGAGATGCCAACTTGTTTATAGTAGTCTCACAGGGTTTGATTAACAAACTCAGTTCCGTTATATGTACGAATGTTCCTGACAGTTGCATTCAATCTTACTTGTATCATTTTCAGAAACTTAATTATAAAATCAGGAGCTTCATCTTTTGATGCTAAAAACTTCACCCAAGTGAACCGAGAGTAATCATCCACAATGACGAGGATGTACTTTTTCCCATTTACACTTGCAACATGCATAGGCCCGCAAAGATCCATGTGCAGAAGATATAGTTTTTTTTATTGGTGTCTTCAGATTTAGGTTTAGGTGATTGTTTCTTGCTTTTTCCCATGGCACATGCAGAACATAAATGGTCCTTTTCAAACTTAAGTCTGGGAAGACCACGTACTAGACCATTTCTAGCCAAATCATTAATAGCACCAAAATTCAAATGAGACAGACTTCTAAACCATGACTTAGTCTTTGTGGCTTTTGACAAGAGACATATTGGAGAAGATGCCATCATATCTCTAATGGACAGAGAATACAGGTTAGTTCCTCGAGATCCTAAGAGTAAATCAACACCTTCAAGATTACGAACAAAGCATGTGTGTTTTTAGAAAGCTACTTCAAGATCTGAGTTACAGAATTGACCAACTGAGAATAGATTGTGTCTGAGTCCTTCCATATAATAAAACCTTGAAATTGTGATGTTTCCTATCTGATAATCACCATATCCTATAATCTTCACAACTTAGTCATTATCAAATTTGACATTACCGAGAAATTTATGAACGAAATTGGTGAGCTGAAAGCGATCTCCGGTCATGTGCTTGGAGCATCCAGAGTCTAAATACCACAAGACGATTTGGATAACCTGCAGTTATAAGAGAAGAAGAAGTGGAGCAACTACAGTATCGGGATCTCGCCGAGATGTACCGGATCTATTCTGTTAACAGTCATAATTTTACAACTTTTAGGTTTCCTATTTTAAACAAATTAATGTACTTTTTAGGTCTCCTGTATAATACACTCTAGTAACTACATGTGTTGGTTGCTCACTACATCAAGAGGAATGGGCCCTAAGTGGCACTTATTAGAGACATTATCCTAGTTAAAGGGCATGCATTTCCAACTAAGGTGAAAGTCCTTTCACTGGGTTTCCATTTATATTCAACAGAGTTAAATACGTTTCTAGTAGGTATTCATTCTTTTCTCTTTTTATTTTTCTTAGAGGCAGATTTTACACCACATTCATACTATTTCACATGATCAATTAACACATAGCATGATCTTAAGCACAACAAACATTCATTACATACAAAACAAAGAGCCTTAGAAACCTTTAACAGGATGCTTAACATGTTCATTACAGACTATATTAGATTCAAAGTTCCTTTTATTCCAAACTAGATTTAACTTTCTAGATTTGAGACTTCTACTTTATTCTCTCATTACTACTTGGTTGTTCGTCAAATCCTAGTCATTCTTGTATTTCCTGAAGGCTTTGACCCACTAGCACTTGTAGTAGGTTACTCCTGTAGAAACAATATTGGTCTGTTAGGTTACTTTAGGAATTTTGCCCTGAAGATGTGACAGTGTCAGCAACAAACATTTCTTCTTTGTAATAAATAGACGTGACCGCAACTAATTTCTCACTAGGTTTGTGAATATCAGGGCAGGTATCTCTAACATAACCTAGCAACTCTTAAATTAGCTTAACATACATACAGGTTGAGTAGGATGCACTATCTAAAGGGTTTCATGATTTAGCTTGTTCAACTACCTCCCTAAGAATAGCAGCTTGTTCCATAGTATGCTTAAGGTAGGATTCATGAGCTTTCCTATTATTCTTAACCTTAAGAGCCAAAATTACTAGGTCAAGCTTATACATTCCTGGAGTAATAGTGGCAGCATTCGACATTTAGGCAGCATTATCAACTATGTCCTTCCCTTTTAATTTTCTAAGATCATTTTTTAATGTTGTTATGACAAACACTTTTTCCTGAAGTTGAGCATTTAAATCAGAAATTTCAAAACCAGACTTTTGATTTACTTGATTAACCAAAGATTCAGTTTGTTCTTTAATTCACTCGTGATGGTTTAATTGAATCATAAAGTTGTTTATACGTCTGTTTCAAATGCTCATTTTCAGCAATTAGTTTTGTCACCCTATGTTCCAATTCAATGTTGATAGTCTCAATTTCATCGAAGTCCTTTTTCACACATTCACTGGTAGAAGTTTCATTGACACGCTTAATGTGTGTTTTTCAACCTCTATTATTATTCATTTGCTTGGAAAAGCTCAGCTTTCAAATTGTTTAATTAAAACAATTGATCAAATGAAGGTTCAGTTTGGTTCACAGATGTGTTATTCTTTTGAAAAATTTCTTTATTGAGTTGCATTGCAATTTCAAGAGAAATGCAGTGTTGTTCAAGTTTAGAAAATCTTTTTGAAAGTATATTATACTCATCTTTTTTCACCATGTTGTGTTGTTTGATAAGCTCAGCTTCAAGTTCCAGACACTTGTGCACATTTCCACATAATTCACAGAATCATTCATGATAACAGAAGAATTCACTTTCATAGAAGTATTCACATCCACAAAAGAATTCACAACAATATTCACAATATCTTGTGAAATGATTTGATCCAAGAGTCGATCATTTTCAATCAAAAATTGTTTCTTTTGAATTTCAAAAACATTGTTTGTCTATATGATACTGTTAAACAGCAGCTTCCATCTGGTTAAAAACTGTTTGAACTTCCGTTACCTCGTTTAAAAGATCTTTATCAAAAACATTAAATATGTCTTTTAAAGTCTTTAAAAATGGTATTATTTCATTTTGAAAAATAGCTTTTGTGTGTTCGAAACCCCATTCCTAATCTGTTAAAGCATTGGGCGTTATCCGCTTTTTCACCACATTGTCAAATTGGCCAAGATGGTATTTAAGCTTTTTAAGGCTTGTATTAACTAGGCTTACCTTAGGAAGTTCTTGAGGAGCCTCAATTTTGACAGGCGAAGAAGCAGATTGGTCAGTAATAGGGTGTGAAGCTTGTTCATCAAACATTTCTTGTTGTGGGGCAAAACGTTTACCAAAATCTTCAGACAATCGAGAATAAGGGAAAAGTGCCGACTGAGATGGAGCTAGTACTGGAACAAACCCAACAAGGTACTAGTTATGAAGTCTCGGTAAGCGCTGAAGGGGTTGAAGAATTAAAAAGAAAAGTTAAGATAAAAGGTGAAAAGAAAGAAGCCCTCCTTACACTTAGGCAGAAACCGGGTCAATACATCTGCTATCAAGAATCACAAAGATGATTGCTGACATTGAAGAATAACATCATGGACCCAGTGATGCAATGCACAACCCTCCCTAGCCACTCAGAATCTCTCAAAAGATTTTTGTTTAATTTCTCTCAGAGATTACACATATTTTTATCAACTTTCTCACTCCGAGTTAGTTGGTATTGAAAAGGTGGCAGTCTGCTCCAGCCTCCGATCACTAAAACCAAAGTGCACTATTAAGTCTAGAGCCAAAAGAGATCATCCATAAATCTCTATAGGATACTTATCCATTATAAGCTGGTTTCTCACACACTGTGAAAACCAGTAATATCATTAGAGTCCTACGCATTATCCTTGTGATCTTGCCAAAACATCAGAGTGATACTTAAGTATTCACAATGACGATGGAAATCCTGCTTGAGCCAACATCAAACAAGGTCTCGGTAGGTGACTTATGCGATTCTTATGAATCAAACTTGTGACAACTTGAAAGTAACAGTGGTGCGATTCTATATAAATCAAACTTGTTACATGTTATGAATCAACGATTGATGAATTTTGAAATGCTAAAACTCTCGATGTGTTACAAAACCATTTTAGCAAGTAACGCCTCGATTGATTTTCAAATCAATTTTTATTTAATCGGTGAGATAGTAACTCACTGGTTCACTCTTATTGTGTTGTCTGCTTTGAGACATTCCAATAATGAGAACATGTTGAGTATGATGAATCAAATACACATGTGTTAGAAAGATTCAATACTACAAGCTGGAAATCCTGTCAAGGAGATTCTTCTTAAATTAAATCTACCTGATCACAGGTCGATCCTCACGGATTCGAAGGTTACTTCAACCAAACACGGGCGAATGACAAAGCTATATTCGTCCCCCCGCTTTATTGGTAACTGTTTTATTTCAGGATTAATATAAAGATGGTCGTAGAGGTACCTGGTTCCAGCTGACTCACATATTCATAGCCACATGCTCATACTCGACCGACATCTATAAAGACATCATGAATGCTTAAGTACATATTTCAAGACTTCCGCTACTCTGATACCGTACGTCCTTCTCGAAGCGACGAAGTGTTAAAGTTAAAGAACTTCGAGAAACATGCATCATTAAAGCTTTCAAGCTATCAAATCAAGAAAGGTATGAGCATGTCGGTCCTAAAGTCACAAGTTCACAAGATGGCAAAGTTTACGAGAAGGCAAAAAGAGATTATGTTTGGTCGATGATCTCAAGATGCTTAAGATCACATATTCACATACAAGTCAAACTAAAGGAACAAGCTTAAGCCTAAAGTCAATGATCATTACACCATATTCACAAGAAAATGAAAAGAAAAAGAAGTCCGCGAGCACAAGAACGAAGACCTTCATAGTATGCTAGGTTTAAGTTTTTGTAAAATGGAGTGACCTCCCTTAGGGGGAGATTGTTAGGAATACGAAAATCCTAGGAAAGTATCGGTCTCTCCATAGATAACTGTCGTTAGCTCGTTAAGTATTATTTGGAACCTTAATAGGTCAAGTTATGAAAAGCCTATGGAAAGCCCATGTAAAGCCTATCTATGGCCAGCCATATTGAGGTATTTATACACCTCTCCATGCCTTGGAGAGGTGGTTGGTTGTTTATTATTTCACACATTTAATGCATTTTTCTCTTATGTTTTCTTTCTCTCTCTAAATGTTCATCCAACCATTCTCTCTCTAAAACTACCTCTCTTTCCCTAATCAAGTATGTTGTTAGATATTCTTCACTGATCAAAGTTGGTAGTATGAAAATCTTTTACAAGCTTGACATCAGTCACAAACTTACTCCATTCAGGTGGAAGACTGTTTAAGAACTTGGTATTAACTTGAAATTGCTCCATTTTCATGTTGTAAATGTTTATGTCATTAATCAGCTGAGTGAATCTCAAGTAATACTTATGAAGTGATTCCCCCTTGATGTGAGTAAACTTATCAAATGCATCATACAGTTTACACTCTCTTTCCTGCTTAGTCAAAGAGGCACCGTGCATCAGTAACTGAACTCTCTCCCATAAATCCTTGGAAACTCTGTGATGATTCACAAGTGAATAGATATCAGCTGGTAGACCTTGAAGAATGATATTGGTTGCTTTCATATCACAATCAGCTTGAATTTTCTCAACAGCAGATTATTCAACATATTTCTTTGTTTTGGTCACCCCATTCTCTTCTATAGTAGGCCAAATGAGTGGACTGTTTTCAACTGATTCAAGTATCATTCTTCCATGCATTCTGTTTTGCATGTATAATTCCATTCTACTTTTCCAAGAATCATACAGGTCCTTGTCCAACATAGGTGGACGATTGTCAGCACCAGAGAGTATCATGTACTCAGCAAGAGTATTCTTTTGTCTAAGTGGAATAATTGAATCCATTTTAATGTGATAAGATAAAAGATGATCGAACAGTGATTGGAGGTTGTTGTGATAAAGTGAGGTTTCATTAATGAATTTGGGTCTTTGGAATACACGGGATTTTACAATTCTTGATAAAACCGGGAAATCAAGTTTTCACAAGATTTTAGAAATCAAAGAACAACCGTATAATTCACCTGATGAAAGTGTATGGTTCTCCCAAGTAAAGCATATAAATCACCTAAGAAAATGATGTATAAATCGCCTAAAGATGATGTATAATTCGCCTTAAGAGATGATGTATAAATCGCCTTAGAAGTGAGTAATGTATAAATCGCCGGACTTACTAACACATATAAATCGACTTTGATGAAATACGTATAAATCTCTTGACTTAAGAATACGTATAATCCGCCTTTGATGAAATACGTATAAATCTCTTGACTTAAGAATACGTATAATCCGCCTTTGATAAAATACGTATAAATTGCCTGACTTAAGAATACGTATAATTCGCCTTTGATAAAATACATATAAATCGCCTGACTTAAGAACACGTATAATTCGCCTTAATAGGATACGTATAAATCACCTTAAGAACAAAACGTATAACTCGCCTTTGGAACAACGTATAAATTGCCTGAACAAAAAATCACGTATAATCCTCCCTTACGTATAATTCGCCCAATCCACTTCGAAACTCAAAAATTAAAAATATTAAAAAGACTCACTTTTTGACGTTTTTACCCGATTTTTCTTGTACTTCTTACCTATCTAAGACTATTAGAACCTTAAAAACACAAACTTTAACATTTTTGACAATAAAAATTTGAAATCAAGATTCTTGATACAAAACCCTTTTTCTAACCAAAAAGACTCAAAAGGTGAAGTTTTTGATGGTTTTTCAATGATTTTATTGTACTTCTAGCCTAAACAAAGATAAATAATGAAGAAAGTTTAAACCTTTATGGTTTTTTAAACCTCAAAAAGTGAAAACTTTTTTAAAGGTTCGAACCAAGAAGACGAGCAAAACGAGTAGACAAAACGCACACAACACCTTCATAAACACCCCATGGCTCTTGATACCAATTGTAGAATTTCTTAGCACATATAGTATGGAATTCGTTTAGAGTTTTTAGAGAGAGAAAGAGGTGGTTGGATGAACACTTATAGAGAGAAACAAAGAAGAGAATATTAGATTAAGTGTGTGAGAAAAATGAACAACCAACCACCCTCTCCATGTGTGGAGAGGGTATAAATACTCCATGCTAAACCGGCCATGGGTTTACTCTTGGGCTTTCTATGTATCTTTGGCCTGGTTAGCTTACTAACATTACATATGATTACTTCTACGAGCTATTACTAACTATATTGATAGTGACTGATACTTTTCGTGTTTCTAACATTGGTCGATTGCTTGGGAAAGACATCAAACCACTAAATGTGTATAGACGTGCTCAGTTTGAGGAGCCAACTATTTTTCCTGATGATGCACCAACGAGTGAGGCTTTCAATTATCCTAAGGATTATGTTGATAAAATCTATGAATCTGTTGGTAATAGAGGTATGAAACCGGCTTCTTTTACTTCCATGTTTAAGGACAACACGTCCAAGAAGACTGTTAATATTCTAAATTGTGGCGAAATTACAGGAATTACATTAGATTATAATTAGCCTCAAACACAAGGACTAGATGTGTAATTATGCAATAGTTAACTTGTGTAAAGGCTATATAAGCCCATCTAATCTTCCTAAGAGGGGTGAAGCTCACATTTGTACCAAACCATTTATTTATTCAGTATGTTAGGCCAATTGAGTGCCCAATTATCTGTGCCTTGATTTAAGCAGAAATTAGGCTAAGTGTTGAAGACTCACTAAAGACCATCAGTGAGCAATGAAAGGACTCCCTGAAGCATAGCTT
>BQNB010176287.1:0-13077 GCA_026074375.1 Tanacetum coccineum
TGCAACGATGTTGGATTTTTAAACGTACCCTTAGAGGTCATTTTTTGTATCTTGTGTGATGTGTATTATGACGTCACGCCTCCGGACACGTGTTTTCCGTTCAGGCCCCGTTTGGGGGTGTGACAGAAACGTTCACAGAAAGTTGCTTCGTTATACCGTGGGTGTGCGGAGAAGTAAGCCGCAACTAAACGATCATGAGCACCGTAACGATCCCTTGCTACTGGGGTTCGTTGGACTTTTGGCTTTGACGCTTCATAAGCCACTTGACAGGCCCCCGTAAACATAGCAAGCTCGCTATTAACTTCATCTTAATTGTCTGAAGAGGTATAAAAAATAGATCGGAAGACATTGTGTAGGTTAGTGGTTTGAATGTGTGTAATGAGAATAGTTGTTCGAATGTGTGATAAAAATGTTGAAAAGAGTGGGTATTTATAGTGTTAAATTATTTAAATTTTAAAAATAAAAAGTTTTTTTTATGTTAAAACAAAATTTGGCAGAATATTTAGTAAATTTTCATCACACGACCGTTGTCGAGTCCACGACAAAATTCACAAATTGTCTCCGGTTACCTCGACCTCGACCGACATGCCACTATGACGGCGACTGACGGCGACCGAGGTCGACCGAGTCGGTCGACCATGCCATAGTGGGCAGCCTAACAATCTCATTTCTTGAAATAGTATGTATAAACTAATATCACTAAAATATCAGTATGTATAACAATCGCTGGAGTGAAAACAAAAACCGGTGACTCGACCTCCGTGTATGGAGAATTTTCTTTTTTCTCGTTTTTCTTGTAATTGACAAAAGTTTTTTCATCCTTTTTGTAAGCCTCACAGTTAAAGCATCGGATAGATTTTAGTATATGTAGTATGTGTTTATTTCTAATCTTGTATCTGTACTATTTAGTTCCTATCACCTTGCTGTTAGCTTTTTATTTATATGTATTTCTGCTGTAAAAAAAACTAAAATATCAGTGTCACAAGCTTTTTTTATTAAGGCTATGGGCAAAAATACTTTGCAATAGCCACGTTATTCTTTTGAAAAAATAAAAGATTTACATGGTTATACTCGATGTGACTGTGAGTTCAAACACATATCAATTGTGGTAGTTTTAAAGACTTGATGTTTATCAAGTTATAAAGTTCAATTTGTATTTTGAGGCTAATAAGATACTCTCTCCGTCCCAAAATTATTGTACCTTATTGATTTTTTCAGTTTTTTTTTTCGAACTTTGACATTAAATATTTTGGTTTGTGTTATGTTATATTTGATGCAAAATATTTGAATTGATTGGTTTTTGATTGTATTTTCATTGTTATAATTTTCATCAAGTATTATATAACACAAACAAAAATATTTAAAGTCAAAGTTGAAAGAAAAAGACTTAAAAAGTTAATAGGGGACAATAAATTTAGGACGGAGGTTAGTATATTAAGCAAGAAGTTGAATGCTAGGCAGAGCAAATCAAAAAAAATTGACGGATCGATAAATCGAATGAAAAACCCCCCGGGGGGGGTCTTTTTTTTTTTTTACGACTGGAATACATGTCGTTCGGTTTTTGGTTTCGGTTCGGCTCGATTCGAGCCCAAACCGAGAAAACACCTAAACCATATACCGAACCGAACGGATCGTCCAACCGAAGAACCGAGTCACTTCGGTTCGATTCTCGGTTCATGTTTTCCATAGTATCGGTTTTCGGTTTGATTCGAGTCAGTTTTGACCTCATGCCCAGTCCTAGTTAATGCCTTATTTTTAAAACGATCAAGTCTAAAGTGTATACTTGTAACACGTATAAGGGTCAAAATGTAACATCAAATAAATCTAGAAAACTTGAGAGGCGAGAAACCAAAACCAAAACGAAAACAAACCAAAACTACCTAACCTAGACCAAAGAGGTGTATGTGGGGCCCACACACCCACGAACCATGGCTCCTTGACTTTCACACTTCTCATATTTATCATTATGGCCAACGACCCCTCATTTTTCACCTCTTCTCTTTCCAACTTTCGGTCACATTTTCACCACCATACCTCTTCCACTCAACACTTGCTTTTCTTTTATAAAAGAATTATAACATGTATGTTATGATTATATCAAGCAAGGATATCCGCGCGTTGGCTGCGGGCGTTAATTTTTTGCCGTTGCTTTGCACGGCGTTATATTTATTTTATTATTATTTTAATTTTTTTTTGTCCGCTCGTTTTTTTTTTGTTTAATAGTGTAAGTTTTTTTTTTCCTGCACGTTTACTGCGATGCGTTATTTTTTCGCTCTGTTGTTTATTGGTTTTATAGTTTTTTTTATGGTCTTTTGCGTTGTTGGTGAGCGTTTATTAAAAATTTTATTTTTTTTTATTATTTTAATTATTTTATATTTTTTTGCGAATTTTTTTTTTTTGTTCTCATGTATTGTAAAATGACAATTGTTTAAAAAATCAATTCGGAAAAATGTTACAGCGGGTATTTTTTTATATGAATGCGTCCGGGTATTTGTACATTATTTTCCTCCCTTTTTTGTGCTACAATAAAAAAAAATAAAAAACTAATTGGGCGGCCCATATTTTTGGGCAATTTTTTGGCCCAGCACTAGCTACGTTGCTTAAAAATGAATAGGTAAAGCTCCAACCCTCTTATTTTTAAAATGATCAAGTCTAAAGTGTTTACTTGTAACACGTATAAGGGTCAAAATGTAACATCAAATAAATCTAGAAAACTTAGAAACCAAAACCAAAACCAAAACGAAAACAAAACCAAAACTACCTAACCTAGACCAAAGAGGTGTATGTGGGGCCCACACACCCACGAACCATGGCTCCTTGACTTCACACCTCATCATATCATTATGGGTCAACGTCATTTTTCACCTTTCTTTTCCAACTTTCCGGTCACCTTCCACCACCATACCTCTTCCACCTCAACACTTGCTTTTCTTTTTATAAAAGAATAATCACATGTATGTTATGATTATAATATATATGGTATCTCATTATTATTTTTTATAATTGGTTTGAATGAATGGGTAATTATTTTTCTCATAATGATATCATGCATGGTCAATATCATTGAACAATCTATAGGTTATCAAACATTCAAACGGTCTAAAATCATTATATTGTGTTAATTTAACATACATAGTAGTTAACAAAATCACCTAAGTATAGTAAATTTGAGACAATTAGCATATATTATTTGTCTCATTCCATGATAATAAATTCCAAGGTTTACAAGATCGGAAATTTTACTCAAGCTATTGAGATCGTAAAATCAGATTGAGATTTTAAGAATCCGATTTTACGATCATAATATAATGTCAATTTCTTAATATTTTGTTAATATTATACAAATATATAATAAATTATTATATACCATAAACATAAGATTATATCGATGTCCAATCGAAATATTTTTCTAAATTATTATTATGAAATGTTAAAAAAGATTAACATATTATTGTTTAAATTATATAAAACATAATCTATAACTTGTAAATTTTTTAGTCTGTGATTCAAGAAATAAATCTAGTTTTATAATCTTAAGATTATATGTTCAAAATCGAGATCTTATAAAATATTAAGCTTACAAAGATCCTACGTAAAATTAAAATGTTTGTGTTTTGTAATATAGTAAATCGAGATCTTACACCGTCCAATACATGACATGAGAAAGTCTTTCAAAATATTTGACATATTCTAATACCAAAATATAAATTTGCACCTTTTAACATAGACGCGGTTCTATGACTTCTATCACCCCACTTTCCTAAACCTCCCCTATAAATACACACACAACTCATTCATACAACACATATCACACAATCAATCATATTCTCCAACCAAAACACAAAGTTTTTTCGACTTTTCGAAAGCAATAATCAAAAGGGGCGACCTGAGATTTATATTCTAAGAACACAAAAAATGGCAGGATTAAAGTCATCAAGTATGTTGGTAGTATTTGTTATGATGATGGTTGCATCTAGTACAATGGCTCAAACGAGTCATGTCGTTGGAGGATCAGTAGGTTGGGCTATTCCTTCGAGTAATGGTGTTTATGGTACTTGGGCTTCTGGACAGACTTTTAACGTTGGTGATAGTCTTGGTAAGTTTGTTTTTTTCTTTTTCAAAAGGTTTAAATCGGTGAAGAAACTGAATCTATATAGATATGTTTATATATCTATAGATACATATGTCTTTGTCTTCATGATCAAACTAATTAACTCTTTAGCATTGATTGTCTTGCCTAATTTGTATGCTAAATATATGTCTAATTTTGTGTGTCAGAACCATTTTTACAAAAATCAATAGAGATCTTTCACATCTATTTAGACATAAACTAAAATTACACGTTTAGACCTCTCAATTAGTTTCATTAACTTTTTATAAACTTTTATATATTCATTCAAGAAGATCAAACTTCCATTATAGGAAACTTTAGACAATATATCACTTCATATAGTTTTACATAACCATGGATTTAAGACTTGTTTATATGGCTAAGATGCAATTTTAACTATTTTGATGAATTTTTTTGAATTTAAAAGGCTAATTAGATACATGGAATTTGTCATATATTCCATCTATGATAAGGATTTAATAAACTAACACATGTTGGAAAATGCCACTAATAAAGGTGGCTCAACTTTGGAATATAGAGTATTATTTTTTTATATCTATAAAATAAAATTATGGATGAACGAAAAATCATGTCACATGGAAACAAACCTACCACATTAATTTATTGGGAAAACAGCAAATTTCCATTATGGTCATGCTTTATTTAATTTTTTGTGACTTATATGATAAAAATTGAATTGACTATAGTGGTATGAATTTGACTAGCTAATTATTGATTAAATGGTGGTAATTATTTTTAACTAACTATTTTTTTTTTATCTTTTTTACTTTTTACAGTTTTTAACTTCACTACTGGAATGCATAATGTGCTTGAGGTAGCGCAGGCCGCGTACGGCCCATGCACGATTACCAACCCCATCTCGACCGCCACCACCGGCCCTGCTACTATCCAGTTGACCACTGCCGGGACCCACTACTTCGTTTGCGGCGTTGGACAACATTGCCAATTCGGACAAAAGGTGTCTGTGAACGTAACTAGTGGGCTGCCGCTTGCGGCACCAGCCACCCCACCACCGGCAGCGCCCCACCACCGCACCACCAACCGCCACCCCCACCCCCACCACCACCCCAACACCCGCCCCGGTGTCACCACCAACCACCACCCCAGCCCCCGCCCCAGGACCATCCACCACCACCCCACCCACCGCCACCCCGGCACCATCACCAGACACCGACACCACCAGCCCACCATCACCAACCCCCACCGGACCATCAGCCGGCCCCACCACCGGCCCACCACCCACCGGTGACAACACTCCTACACCACCATCACCTAGCGCCGCAGCCGCCATCACAGTGGGAGTTCCCGCCACTTTTTTGGCGGTCGCATTAGCTTTATTTTATTAAATTTTTGTATTTTTTTCATGATTATTAGTTGAGACATTACATTACACGGTTTGTGTGTGATTATTTTTATGGATTTTTGTTTATGTTTGTAAGGATTTTTAATTTATGTTCTTTTTCATGATTCGTATAAATAAATTCCACTTTATTCATATGCTTTTTAGCGTGTGCATTTATTCTATTCTTATGCTATAAAGAAACATGCAACCATAAAATAAAAAGTAGTATCAATTCTAAAGTGGTTATATTCTCCATGTATACGAAGCATCACGTTCGTAGGACTAGAATGAAGATCTCTCTAAATTATAAAGCTTACAACTTTTACGCTGCGTTTTCGAGTTTAGGACGTTAGAAAAAGAAAAGAATGGGAAGGGGCAGAGAGGAGAGAATAAGAAAGGATATCATTTTTTCTTATTTTATACAATCTTGTTTGCGTTCTCTAGTCGGACAAAACGGGAAAAGGAAATGAAGAGAGGGTGTATATCCATGTTCTTTAAGTTGGAAGGAAAGTAATGGCAATATGACAATTTACTACAATGCCTCTCTTGTATATTTGCCTTTGTTAGTTTGGTGGGGCGGTATATAATATAGTCTTTCTAAAAAATTAAGATGTTATATTTTTCTTTCCTAGGCAATCTTTTCAAAAATGAGAGGATAACTTTGGTCAAAAATTTCCCTCCTCTTTCCTATGTAAACCCTTTCTTTTCCTTTTTATAAAAACGTAAGAACACAAGATTATGTATATTTCTTAGCATTTCTTTTATTTTCTCCTCAAAAACAAACTCGAGAACGCAGCGTTATGGAATTCTATGGTTTTGGGTGGCTTATGACTTTTTTTCTAGGATACCAAAGTATTCTAGCTTTTTGTTTTTGGAAAAAAAAAAAACTACTAGGTTTGGACATACATAAATAGGTGATATGAGAAATCTGTAAAGAAGATAAAAAAATTCCACATACTTGAGTTGAAGATATAAAATTGTTGTCCCACTTAGTAAACTTTTATCAGTCTCGGATTGTTATTATTATTATTATTACTACAACTGAGTCAACGAGAGCGAACCGTCCGGAAACAGTAGTCTTATTTCAGCTTCAGTTTATTATATTATTATTATTTTTATAGCCAAATTTCAAGTCATGTGGTCTTTTAACTACCTAGACAACGGGGAGCGAATCGCCAGGAATCGGTAGCCTATTTTCCCACAACACTGATAAAACCTCGATGTGTACCTTACTTTCATCAGAAGGAATCTCTAAAAAGGGATTAAAACTAAGAATCATAAAAATCAAAGCAACTTTATTTATTAAAAATTATTTTATTTCATTTATTTAGCTCATGGGAGCAAAAAGCCACAATTAACCTCTATGAGCTCTAAAGAGATCCAACTACTCCACGCTTAGCATCTAACTTATATTCAACTCTATCATTTGTAACACCCCCAAAAATGCGTGTCGCAGCGGAAGTAAGTCCGGGGGCGTTACTTCATAATACAATAGCACAAGATACAAGAGAACGACCTCTAAATGTGTCGTTTGAAAAGTAATCTCGTTGATTTCTTTGAAATTGATATAACATTTGTCCCATAATTGCATCACAATGAAAAGCTTGAAAATAACCCAACGAGATTTGATCATTTGTATGTTAGTAGAAATCCATAAATGAAATCTTGTCAATTTTAGACCCCATTGCTCATCAAGTAAGCCAAGCATCTAATTCACCTGAGAAAAACATGCTTAAAAGTGTCAACATTAAAGTTGGTGAGTTCATAGAGTTTTGTAAGTATAAATGTAAATGTTGGAATCCAAGGATTTATAAAGTATGTATGACCATTTCAATCCTTATAATAATCGCCAAAAATGTAAGAGTAAATGTATAACCGAAAGAGTTTAGTGTTTATTGCTTCGCCGCAATATAATGAAAAGTGTTCAGAAATTAGTAATGTTCAATAAGTAGTATGGACAGTGATATCGTTAATTTTCCAAAATGTATGGGTCTACTATAACGGATACAGTACCACATAAATAATATCTACTGTTGCGCTAAGCTCATGACACTGAAGCTCGACATCTATGTATGCAATTTAATGCAAATAAAGGCCCGTGTAGATGTTCAAACCCGTAACATCCAAATTGTTCTGACATGTATGCATTCGTGTTTAGTACAGTCGAAACCCGAACAGGGATGTCAATCCCAAATAGATCTATTTATACACTCGCGCTTCCTCAACCCGGTCATACCCGGTCAAGAAATTGACTGTTATGATTAATGGGCAATTCGGGGTTATGTTACTTAGGGCACATGTAAACAGGAGATGATACCGGAAAAAACTTTGTGCTCCAATAAAAAAATTAACTGTTGCTATTCGTAATGTTTGAGTACTTAAATCCATAAGTAGGAAAAGAGTGTGAGATAATCAAGTAGCATGAGTTCGAAATGTATGTAAAACAAATTTCGTAAACATGTATGCTACATGAGTATGTGACAAGTATGAAACCAAATTTTATTTGTATTGAATTGCCAAAACAAGTATGTAAACCATGTGTGTATAATAGAAATGTGTAAAAACGAATATGTAAAACATGTTTGTATTGAGCATGTATTCTCCACCGAAGATTGTAAAGTAAATGTAAAGCAAGTGAAAGAGGGGCTATAAACTCACATCGATGATGAAGAACGATTGGCGGGAATGTACACATTGAGTACAAGACGAAACGGAAACTGAAACAGCTCGACCAAGAAGTTGCGGTTTATCTTAACGGCTAAGACCCACTAGTCTAGGATGATGTACTTGGTTTTCCGATGAATGAGCACGTCAACGTGACACGTTGATAAAAGATTTAGATTTAAAGTTGTAATAGTTTGGTGGTTGGTTAAATAAATAAATCAAAGAGTAAACGCAGAGTGTGTAATATATTCCATATATATTACATAATGAAAAATAACCAAGTATATAATTCATACCGTGAATTATATAACAGGATACACAACCAAAAGAATAACTCGAAGCGTATATAATACACGACATGTGTTATATCTAAAAGGTGACAATTAAAATAAAATGGTTTAATAATATAATACCTTCCAAGTATTATATAAGAAAGATGATAAAATAAAGGAAACTAAATAATTCGACACGTGCCCTGGTATCCCCAAATAATTTAATAGAAAGTTCCCTTATACAAATAAACGCACGTTGTAAAGTTGTGGACTAGATAAATGAAATCTCAAAAATTATTGTTTAAGTTTAATTATCGGGTCATCACGATTTAATAATTCTTAAGACCCTTTCAAGATAATAAATAAAGTAGATTTGTAAAAATTTACTAAACGTAGTAGTTTATAAAAAAAAATCCCGGCATGACCTATTTGTTTATTCAAAGTTTTCCATATTAACCAAAGTTAATCATTTTCCCTCAATTCAATACATGTTGCAAACCCAAACACATCTTTTAATAGTTATTATAAACACAATAACCAGAATAATAAATAAAATATTTATTTAACCAACACCACATTTAGATCCGGTTTAATATTTATTAAACCTTATATTGTATTTATTAGTCGGCTTTTATATAAACCAAACGCACCCTACTCAGTACTAAACCCAGATCCAAACGCTCCCTTTGGTGAAATTATGTTAAACCAAACACATCCCTTCGTTGCTAAACCCACAGCCAAACGCACCCTACTGTGGGAACCATAAATCAAACGCACCCTAGCTGTGATTTTTCACAGCCAAACGCACCCTGTTGGCTGCTTATATGCAGATCCAAACACACCCACTGCTGTTATAGCTTTAACCAAACACACCCTTTCGCTTTTACTAAAACCAAACGCACCCTTGGCTGTGGAACAGCCAACCCAAACGCATCCTTTTCGGTTTATACATAAATCAAACGCCCCTAATCCGTCTTCTATCACACCAAACGCACCCTTGGCTGTGGAACAGCCAACCCAAACGCACCCTAATCTATATCTAACAAACCAAACACATCCACTGCTGTTATAACAAACCACTCGCACCCCCCCTTGGTGCTTAGCAAAATCAAACGCACCCTATGCGTTGCACAAACTACAAACCAACGCGCCCTTGCTGCGTTTCTGTCAACCCAAACGCGCCCTTTGTATATGTCTATAACACCAACGCACCCTTGCTGTGCTATAAACGAAACCAACGCACCCTTATGTGGTGGTGGGACGTGGTGGTGATGGATGACGTGTGATGATGATGATGATGGAACGATGATGATGATGACGATGGAACGATGATGATGATGACGGTGGTAGCAGTGGTGGTTTCGGTGTGGTGGCGGCTGGAGACGATGGGGATGGCGCGTGGTTCAGCGGATCGGGTAGATCGAGCGGAGAGAAGCAATTTTAGACTTGGCCGAAAAACTCGCCGGAAAAGTTTTCCGGTGGCGGTTGGGTGGTGGCCGGCGGCGGCAGGTGGCTGCCGGAAACATTGGGGGAGGGAGAGAGAGGATTTGTATATGTATGTGTTATGTTTTTATAAAAATGAAATGAAAAGTTAATAAAATTTTATTTATAGTAAAATTTTAAAACAAAGTGGCAAGGATACAATAGTTTAGGGGTCCTAGTGTAAATTTTTCCCAGGGATCTAAAGTGTAACTTGTGAGTATTATTTTATAAAATAATGGTTCGGGACTCGTTTGAACGACTTAACGGATGATTCAACGCACGAAACTTGCGCCATTGTTTTCTAAATCATTTTTCTGATAAAAATGAGTATTCACTCGACTAATTTTCGTAAACGTTTTATAAAATTTATTTAAAACGTTTATTATTTATTTTGTATATTTCCGATAAACTTGTCCGTAAAATGATCCTTTTACTCGAATATTTGCGTCTTCAACAAACGTCACTGAATAAAATGTTAAATAATTTATTAAATATTCTTATTTAATAAAACGTGATAATTAAATGTAATTTAATTATTTTTGTGCCGGTACTCGTTCTTGATTCTAAAATCTTGTGAGGGCATTTCAGTCACCTTCTGACTGTTTTCGGGTCTCGGTCAAAACTAAAAAGTTGTCAGGAATGTCGTTTTACATCAAATTGCTTTAGAGTCCGAATAATGAAAACGTGATTTAGCTGCTCGTTTTTGATAAATCAACCTAGGAATAACATATATCTCCTTTAAATATGTTCCGAAAAATTACCGGTTACGCGGTAATCGCTTTTATGTAAGATAAGAAGAAAGACGGATCTCCTGGATATATACCTTTCGGTTTTTATACAGGATATGAGATTTAGTCGGGTTTTACTTTAGTCACCTTGGATGATCAAAGTTTTACCATCGATAGGAATGTGGACGACTTTTTCATCATAGAGAATTTTAGCATTATACTTGGATAACCAATCCATACCAATGATGACGTTGAAATTACCAAGTTTAATTGGCATAAAATAAATTTCGAAAGATTGGTTTAACAAAATCAGGGTGCAACCCTGGATAATGGTATTATGAAATAGTGAGGTATAACGGAATTGTATTATATCATGAACAACTTGCCTTTATACTTTACATAGTCAAGATTTGACAAGTGTTGTTATTTATACCACACATCCCGTGGTTAGGTTCTAACAAAAGCTATAACTAGAATCTAATCTAGTAGTCCGAGGGTCTTTTGTTTCTGCAGTTCCTGGTCAGATGACCTACCTTGTTGCAAGTCTGACACCTGACAGTGCAAGGTCCTATGTGATGCAGGGTGCATCTTTTACACAAGGGACGGTTTCCACTATACCCTTTGTTGGCAGTATAAGCCCTGAAGGTTTCTTGCCTCCTATTCTGCTGTTGGTGGTGATCATTGCTATGGTTGTTGTTACGGTAGTTGTTGTTGTTGCCGTTGGTGGTGTTCCTTCTATCCTCAAACTTTCGTTTATGGTTATTGGTTTCTTGTACAGAATTGTGTTTTATTACCTGCTCTATTAACTTCTGGGTCATGGTAATGGCTTCTTCCATTTTCTTAATCTTAGTTTGGGGACAATATTTCTTTATCAAGAGTCTTTTAAATTCAGACCAGGTGATCTTATAGGCTTCTTCTACTCCAATAGGCTGGGCAAATGAATTCCACCAGAATAAAGCTTCCTCGGTGAGTATATCAATAGCGAATTTCACTTTGTTCTTCTCGACATAATTGCTATGAGAAAATACCGATTCAGTTCATTCAAACCAGCGAATAAGACCAACAGCTCCTTCCGTACCATTGAAGTAGAAAGGTTGGCAACTCATTAACTTATCGTAAGTGCATTTCCTTGCTACAGGAGTTCTTCTTGGTCTAGAGTTCCTATTGGGATCGTTAGTACTTGCCATCGTTGCAGCTTGTACTTCTAGAGCTATGGCAACACTATCAACAACTAGTTTCCTGATGGCAGCATGAGTCATGGCTGATGCTTCAGATGTTGATGTCCTTTTGGGAGGCATCTATCAACATAAGATAACACGGAATAAGAATAATATCACAAGTCATTGTCAAAATTTTCATACATTGTGGTATTGAAATTATTTGACATATTGTATGGATTCTTATTTTGATACAAGTTCTAACGAAGTAATACACATCCTTTGGTATTACATTACGGGATATAACGGAAAATTTTAGAATTTAAGATTTTCAGAGATGAAACATTTAAACAAGCATTTGACTTATTAGATTCCTCGGGGACTGGTTCACTTCCCAGTGGTCGTGGTATGATTTATAATGAGTTCTGCAAAGATAGACTCATCAAAGGGATAATCTAGTGGTGGTGTAGTTGACCTAATTGATGAGGATGACGACGATAACAAGAAATGACATATATGATATTGAAATGGTAAGGTAAAATGGAATTACAACTTTATTTATAGATAACTTATCTTACATATCTTACATATCCCAAAATCTGATAGGTGTTGATACTTATGCTACGTGTCCTTAGATAAAAAGTGGTAAAGATAAGGTTTCAAGTAGTCTTGGAGTTCACTAAGTGTGTCTCATTAGATTCTTCATATATATAATTGATGGCGATCTTGGATATTTTTAAGGGTTATTTCTAAATCAGAAATCCTAAAGTGAACAAAAGCACTGTCCTATATGCTTCTTCTGTAGTTCAAGTATCTGTGTGCGGGCTTCCTTAAGTTTGGTTTTTACTTCATCAAAATCTCTTGGTAAGATTATCCAATCATTAACAAGTCTTTCTTCTATTTTCTCAATATAGTGAAAAGAGAGTTCTTCTAAGTAATTCAAAATACTTTCAATTTGTTTCTCATGGTGTTCTACATGCATCTTGATAAAACTTTTTCCTAATTCATATATCTGAGGTGGGGTAGGAGTATAAGTTGAGAAAGATGGCGGTACTAAGATACAGGCTTGCTTCCGAGATGAATTAGATAACGTAGTTGAGGAAGAAGATGGGGGGGTGAATTTGCTTCTTAGGTGGTAAAAATTATTCAGGAACAAAGAAATATCGGGAATCAAACAGTAGTGATGGTGGTAATACCAGAGATGGAGTCAAAATAGCTGGTGGAGTAATAGGATCTGATGGTGGAATAGGTGATTCATTAGTAGCAGCATTATATGCTTGCATATCTTTCAGATATGGAT
>BQNB010176288.1:0-13077 GCA_026074375.1 Tanacetum coccineum
TTTATCGCTGGGTTATTAATAGAGCGATGTCTTCTCCCAACCACCCTACTTCCAATATTGAGGATTCTTTTTCCTCTAACTTTCCTGACTATATCCTGGCTTCCTTAAACTATTTTCTAGGTTCACCAAGAAATACTTATTCTAGCTCTTCAAATAACTCATTTGGTTTAGTTCCAATAGCTTCACCAACTCTTTTACTTTTTCATAATGACCCATATATGAAGGTCATGCAAGCTTATTATGCTAAAGAATCACCTATTCCACCACCAACTATTGTGCCTCCATCTCCAATGTTATCTCTAATGTTTAATCCTTAAGAATTCTTCCAATCTAGAGGAATTATTACCACCTAAGAAAAAAGGGCATGACCGATCATCCTCCTCTACTTCTGCCCTACCTCAAGCATTTGAGATAGGAGAAAGCTCTCATAAGACAAGTTTAGAATGTTACGAGGAACAAATTGAGGAAATTTTGAATCACCTAGATAAATTCTCTCTCAACCGCATTGAAAACATGGAAGACAAAATAGGAGGTCTTGGAAAAGGTCGGGTGATCATACAACAAGGATTTAACAATATGGAAACTAAACTCCAAGAGGCTCATACTCAATTTACTAGACTTCAAAGAAATCAAATGGGATATAAGAACAAGATTGCTCTGGCTCGCTTTAGGATTTCTAATCTAGAACAAATCATTAAAGATATACTGGCTCGTCACCAAGTAGATAAGGAAAATCTTCAAGATGCCATCTATGAACTCAAGAACCATAAGGAAGGACCATTGGACTACTAGATTAGATTCTAGTTATAGCTTTTGTTAGAACCTAGCCACAGGATGTGTGGTATAAATAACAACACTTGTCAAATTTTAACTATGTACAGTACAAAGGCAAGTTGTTCATGATATAATACAATGATGATCTCGTTATACCTTGTTGTTTTATAATACCGATTTATTCATCCTATATCCAACCCTGGAGATAACGATACATGAGAAATTATAATCTCTGTCTTCATCATTATGAATCATACCATGACTTCTAGAAAATGAACTAATAAGTCAGATGCTTGTTAGAATTCATATCAAATAAGTATTTCAATATCACTATTATGACAATGCTTATTTTTGAACTTTAAGCATTTTAAAGACTTATGATATCATTCTTATTATGTGTTTCCTTATGTTGATAGAATGCCTCCCAAAAAGATATCAACATCTGAAGCACCAGCCATGACTCAGGCTGCCATCAAGAAACTAGTTGCTGATAGTGTTTCTGCAGCTCTGGAAGCACAAGCCGCTAACATGGCAAATACTGATAATACCACCGGACCAAGAGAAGCTCCTATAGTAAGAAAGTGTAGCTACAAAGAGTTCATGCGCTACCAACCCATCAACTTTAAAGGTACGGAAGGCGCTATTGGTCTTATCCACTGGTTTGAAAGAACTGAATTAGTATTCTCCCATAGCAATTGTAGTAAAGATTGCAAGGTGAAGTTTGCTACTGGTACTTTAATTGAAGAAGCTCTATCTTGGTGGAATTATTTTTCCCAACCTATTAGGATAAAAGAAGCCTACAAGATTATCTAGATTGAATCAAGAAGCTTTTGCTAAGGAAGTACTATCCTCGAACTAAGATCCAGAAGATGGAAGATGAATTTTACCATCTAACTAGGAAAGGGAATGATATCAAGACATATGTGAGAAGATTCCAGGAATTGGCAACCTTATGTCCCACTATGGTGCCAGATTTTAAGAAAATGATAGAAGTTTTCATCAGGTGATTACCTCGAAGTATCGAAGGTAATGTTACTGCATCTAAACCTCAAACTTTAGAGGAAGCCATTAACATAGCCCAGAGGCTAATGGATCAAGTAACAAAGCACACTCCGATGCAAGTATCAAGTGATCACAAACGAAAGTTTGACGACAAAAGCACTTTCAACAACAACAACTACCACAAAAATAATAACAATAACTACCGTAACACCAACACCAACAACCACCACAATAATCACCAACTACAACAGAACAGAAGGCAAGAAGCTGTCAGAGCTTACACTGCCACCCCAACTAAAAATAGTAGGTATGCTAGAAACCTCTCATTATGTAGAAGATGTGTTCTACATCACACGGGACCTTGCACTATTAAGTGTAATACTTGCAATAAGGTAGGCCATTTAACCAAGAACTGCAGAAACAAGGGGCCAACCACTAGAAGTAATCTGCTACTTGTAATGCATGTGGAGAGAAAGGGTATTATGCAAATCAGTGCCGAAAGATCACCAACAGCAATGCCTAGGGGAGAGCCTACATGCTAAGGGATAGGAATGCTCACCAAGACCTGAACATAGTCACGGCTATGTTTCTTCTAAAGCAATATCTAGCTAGAGTATTATTTGATTCAGGAGTCGATAAAAGCTTCGTATCCATATATTTTGTCTCTCTGCTAAATATCCCACCCATTACAATAGATACCTTTTACGATATTGAAATGGCTGACGAAAACTTAGTAAGTACAACACCATTATCCAAGGTAGCACCCGGACTTTGTTAAATCAACCTTTCAAAATTGATCTCATGTCGATTAAATTCGGTAGTTTTGATGTTGTCATCGGTATGGACTGGTTATCCAAGTATCATGCCAAAATTCTCTATGACGAGAAAGTCATTCACATTCCTATCAACGATGAAACTTTGATCATTTGATGTGACCAAAGTAAAACCCAACTAAATCTCATATCCTGTATAAAAACCGAAAGATATATATCCAGAGGTTGTCAAGTTTTCTTAATCCGAGTAATGGAAAAGAAGTCAGACGAGAAAAGACTAGAAGATATTGTTGGGAATTAAGGGCTTCTACAAGTTTGTACTGCTGAAAGAACTTAGTACTGCTCTTTAAAGATCTGTACTGCTACTGAAGTTTGAAGAGAATAAACCAAGTTATTAGTACTGCTAGATGTAATAGTTAGTACTGCTAGTTATAGTTAGTACTGCCAGTATAAAACATTAGTTTATTAGTACTGCTAGTTTTAATAGTTAGTATTGTTAGTTATAGTTATTACTGCTTATGTGATATGCATGGGATATATTAGGAATAGATACGGATGATCACTTAACATGTTTTGTAAGCTTATTAAGGTTTCCTTGGTGTATAAAAGGAACCCTACGACATAGTTAGAATATATAGAAAAATCATAGCTATTAGGTAAAACATATAGTTTTTTTATGAATCATTCAATATATTATGAGTTTAGAGAAAGATCTTGTGTTACTTTTACATTGCTTAATTGTTCTTCTGATATATAAAGATTAGATTCCGTATAATCATTATATATTCAACAAAGTTTCTACCATAGTTGTTTTAGATCTATCTAAGATAACTAAAGCTTTAACAAGCTAATATAAGATCTGTTCTAAAGGGATCAACAAGTGGTATCAGAGCTTGTGTTCTGAAACCTTGATTAAGAAGAAACAAACAAGAAGAACTCTTTATTCACACAAAGAGATGGATCTTGAAACAACATAAAACAATGCTATTGCAAATTTGCCCCTTCTTAAATAGGGTGACTATGAGATGTGGAAGCTAGGAATAGAACAATACTTTCAAGTTTAGAATTATGCTCTATGGGATGTCATAAAGAATGGCAATTCTTTTAAACCTGTAACTCAAATAACAACTAATGCAGATGGTGTTGGGAATAAAATGCTCCAAGATATTTCCACTGCTAGTTATGTTCATTCCCACTACTAGAGTATTTTCCCATTGCTAGTATTATGAATTCCCACTGTCAGTAAAAGGTTTCCACTGCTGAAGTTTTTCCACTGCTGTCTAAAGGATAATGATTACTAAAAGTCAAATATGTGTTATTGTTATATTTATAATATATTATGTGTATATCTCTTGTATTTAGGAGATATGGTTAGGTCTTATCATGTACATGATTCCTTATGCTATAAAAAGAGTCCTTAGGTTAAAGTTGAAATACATATCTCTGATATACATTTTCTCTTAGCTTTAAGGTTGTGTAAACCCTAGTACTGGTTGAGTACTCGTATTATTACATTAATAATATTAAAGATGGTTCGGATTTGATTTGAAGAAGGGATGTATGGGTTTCGATTAGTTATGTTGAAAGGATATGAGATTGAGCAGTATTTTTTTTAGAGAGAATGCTTATGTGGTAGGCGGTTGAAAAATAGGTTTAGGGTTAAGTGTGAGAGAGTTTAGGGGTTGAATCAACTTTATATTCCCTAACATTTTCTATACACATGACAGTAACAAATTTGGATGTGGACTAGTACCATACAAATCGAGTGGGCTTTCGCTTATAAAAATGCAGGGTTGGGCCGGTGTTATTGGATCCCAACATGGGATGAATTTGGGTTATAGTTACACATGGGCCAAGATTTTTGTAAATCATTTGGTAAATGACAAGATGCTAGGCCGAGTTTAATGTTGGGCTGGAATAATGATTAAACTGAATGCTGTGATGGGCTGGATATTTCGATTGATTTATAATCCGTAATTCACTTATTGATGGGTTATGATGGTTTGGGCTGATGGATTTAAACAGCCGTGGTAATACAAAGAATATGCACGACACGTTAGACTAGACGATGTTTATCCTTTAACAACAATTCAAAACAACATTTGTCCTAGTTTAACAACATTCATGAACAACAACACAACAAACACGATACATAACACTACAAACGATCCGAATAAGATTCACTAAAACGACAAACGGCTAAAGATTCGGATTACGATGACAAGTGATCACGAAGTTGATTTGGTATCCCTTATTTGAGATTTGAAGTTGGGTTATCACGAAGGCGACTACTATTTCATCGATCAAGACTTTCTTCTATTTGCTACGACCCTTTCTTAAACCCAATCTATCGATTGATGACTAGCTTGAATACAACGGTTATGATCGAGACTGAATTATCTAGTTACCAGAAGTCAGGGGTGGTTGGTTGCAGACCTGGATAACTATCACTTAAAGGAGTTACATTGTAGTACTCAGTGTCACACGCAAAAGACGATGTGGATAATTTCAAGAGGTGTTGTACTTTCTTTATACTTATCTGTTGGGTATAGATATTATAGACTTAATCTGCACCGTTCTTCAATCAACACAGTGCAACATAAGTAACAAATTTGGGGGATTTTACTTCATTTTCAAGTTTGGTATATCGGGTTTACTTCATCAAGTGATCACAACAATAGCCGACAGAATATGAGGTTGGTAAAGTTAGCCAAAGAGTTTAATGGTTGAGATGTAATCAGCAATTCTCACTGCATTTCAAGACAAAGGTACTTCACAGTCTAAGCCAAATTCTGTAAGGTCTTCACGACATACATATACAAGAACCTTGATTATACCAAGTTTTTTCTTGATATCTTGCTTCAGTCTCCACTCGTTTCTGATGACACGAGAAGTAATCTTTGTTTGGATTTCAAGATTTGTGCTTAAAGACAAGAACCTTCCTAGTGAGTATGAATGTGCGTAACACGACAATGAAGCTTTCCGAGAGTTTTTTCGCAACCATCATGGGGAAAATGTGTACATCCGAGACTTATTTGAAATTTGATTTAACCGTGTCAACTTCCAGGTGGAAGTAGGTAGACAACATTACCAAATATAGGCGTTTATAAGCATTCTGCATACGTGAGAAGAATTTGTTTGCTGATTTCTCGCATGTACCCCAATAAATATCACCAAGCCCTAATGACAAGAAACAGTGGTTCGTTTGTGTGGTTTGACTTCACAAAATCCGTGTGGCACGTAATGACAAAGTAGAGAATTGTTCAAGCTACTTCAAAGTTCCAGAATCTGCTTAAGATAGGGGATGTTGGTTTGAGGGGGAAGCTGATTCAGAAACTTCGCCAAAAAGGAGTCTAATGAAAGAAAGCTTTTTAAGACATGCTGCATGAATTGGGGGGAAGTAATCCATTTCTATGCATACTACAATTGTTCCTGAACAAGTAAAACAATTAAGAACCAAGCTGGAGTATAAGTTTCAAGACCAGGAAGCACAACGAAGACATTCTTCAGCTTTGTAAGCGCTTTGGAAAGACATTATTTAAGTTGAATTTGTACAAGATATACATTGTAAATTAATTCCATATGTCCACATATTGGGGGAAAGATTGTTTAGCCTTAAATATGTTGACGAATATCGAATTACATTAGTTTTTTCATAGCAAGAACTACAGGGACTAGAATTGCTAAGTTAGTATAGTGTCCCTTGTCTTAACCTATAAATACCCACTCCATACTTCCATTGAGGGGTGAGGATTCATTTGTAAAAATGAGTGGTGTGTTTCTTGTTTCTCTCACTAGACACACACCTCTTCCCATCTTTTTCCTTTCTCTCTAATAATATGGCTAAACATTTGTTCAATCCTCCCCGACCTCCGGATCTTTCTTGTGTAGCTAGTGATTTCTTATTATAACAAACAACTATCCTAATAATCGCATCAACAACTATCAAAACAACCATAACAACCGCAACAATGATTACCGCCAACAGCAGAATAAAAGACAGGAAACCTTCAGGTCTTATGCTGTCACCCTAACTGAAAATCGTAGGTATAACTGGAGCCATCCTTTTGTGTAAGAAATGCACTTTACATCGCACAGGACCTTGCATTGTTAAGTGTCAGACTTGCAGCAGGGTGGGTCATCTGACCAGAAACTGCAGAAACAAAGGACCAGCCACTGGAAGCAATCAGCAACCAGTATCAGTAATTTGTCATGCCTGTGGAGAGAAAGGGCATTACAATTATCAGTGCTCAAAGGCAAACAACAGTTCCCACGAAAGAGCATACTTGCTGAGGGATAAGAACGCTCACCGAGACCCGAATGTAGTCACGGGTACGTTCCTTCTAAACCAACATCTAGCTAGAGTATTATTCGATTCCGGAGCAGATAAAAGTTTTGTATCCATAACTCTTGCTTCTATGCTTAATATCCCACCAATTACACTAGATACCACTTACGATATTGAAATGGCCAATGGAAACTTAGTAGGCACTAATACCGTTATCCAGGGTTGCACCCTGATTTTGTTAAATCAACCTTTCGAAATTGATCTTATGCCAATTAAACTCGGTAGTTTCGACGTCGTCATTGGTATGGATTGGTTATCCAAGTATCATGCTAGAATTATTTGTGACGAGAAAGTCGTCCACATCCCAATAAACTGTTGAACTTTGAGATCAATCTGAGGTGATCAAAGTAAAACCCTACTAAAGTTACAGTATCCTGTATAAAAACCGAAAGGTATATAAACCCGAGGTTGTCAAGTTTTTGTAATCCAAGTAATGGAGAAGAAGTCAGACGAGAAAAGACTAGAAGATATCCCAGTAGTCAGAGAATTCCCATAAGTTTTTCCTGAAGATCTACCTGGCCTTCCTCCCGTTCGCCAAGTAGAATTCCAAATCGATCTAATTCCAGGAGCGGCACCTGTAGCCCGAGCACCTTATAGATTAGCTCCTTCAGAAATGCAGGAACTATCTAACCAACTTCAAGAGTTAGCAGACAGAGGTTTTATACGACCGAGTACTTCACCCTGGGGAGCTTCTGTCTTATTTGTTAAAAAGAAAGACGGATCTTTCAGAATGTGTATCGATTACCGGGAGTTGAATAAACTTACTATAAAGAATTGTTATCCATTACCCAGGATCGATGACTTATTCGACCAACTTCAAGGTTTGAGTGTTTACTCGAAAATCGACTTAAGATCAGGCTATCATCAACTGAGAGTAAGGGGTGAAGATATTCCCAAAAGTGCTTTCAGAACGAGGTACGGACACTATGAATTTCAAGTGATGCCATTTGGTTTAACTAACGCACCTGCTGTATTCATGGATCTCATGAACCGTGTATGCAAACCATATTTGGATACATTTGTGATAGTGTTCATTGATGATATTCTCATCTACTCTCGTAACAAAGAAGAACATGGAGATCATCTGAGAATAATATTGGAATTACTCAGAAAAGAGAAATTATATGCCAAGTTCTCCAAGTGAGATTTCTGGATCTGTATCGTACAATTTCTTAGACACTTAATTGATAGTCAAGGACTTCATGTTGTCCCCGCCAAGATTGAATCAGTTAAGAATTGGGAATCTCCTACTACACCCATAGAAATACGTCAATTCTTAGGACATACCGGCTACTATCGAAGATTTATCAAGTATTTTTCAAAGATTGCAAAGTTTTTGACTGAATTAACCCAGAAAAAGAAGAACTATATCTGGGGAAAAGACCAAGAGTTGGATTTTCAACTACTTAAACAGAAGCTATGTGAAGCTCTATTCTTAGCATTACCAGAAGGAAATGGCAATTTTATTGTTTACTGTGATGCATCACTTTAAGGACTAGGAGCTGTATTAATGCAAAGGGAAAAAGTTATTGCATATGCATCCCGAAAACTCAAACCTCATGAAGAAAACTATGCTATCCTTCTTCTGCTTCACTTGTAATCCCAAAAAGAATGTAAGTTCTCCCATAGAACTCATCTGAAATTTCTCATGCATCAACTTCTCATATGCAATGCATAGCTCCTTCTTTGTTGAACTAAAGATGATATCATCCACATAAACTTGGACCAGCAAAATATCACCTTTGTGCCTTTTGATGAATAAGGTCTTGTCAATTTTCCCTCTTTGAAACCTATTGTCTAACAGATATGTTGACAAGGTTTCATACAAGCTTTAGGAGCTTGATGTAGTCCATACAATGCTTTTTCAACCTTGTATACTCTATCAAGAAAGTCTGGATCTTCAAATCCTAGTCGTTGACATACATACACCTCTTCTTCAATCTTCCTATAGAGAAAATCACTTTTTACATCCATTTGATACACCACAAAATCTTTAAATGAAGCATAAGCTAAAAATAGCCTAATTGCTTCAATTCTTGCAACAAGGGCAGAGACTTCATCATAGTCAATCCCTTCTTCTTATGTGTATCCTTAAGCAACCAATCTTGCTTTATTTCTTATCATAATTACCCTTTCATCCTTTTTATTCCTGAAAACCCATTTAGAGCCTATAACCCTTTTTCCATTTGGTAAATCCACTAAAGTCCAAACTTCTTGTAACTTGAATTGTAGAAGCTCTTCCTACATAGCCTCTATCCAGCTTGGATCCTTCAATGCATGAATTACCTTTTTGGGTTCTTCATGTGATAAAAAACAAGCAAATAAGCAGTTTTAAAGGTCTTTATGGTTTGTTCTTTGTTGAACAGTAATAACAAACCCATGTTCCTCCAAATTCTTTGACATCTTTCTTGTTTGTGTAGCTGATTGCAAATCTCCAATCACTTGATCAAGAGGATGATCTTTATGAATTCTTGTAGTTGGATTAGGACTAACTTGGATTGTTGTATCCAAATTGTTCATGTCAGCCACTGCACCATCATCTTAACCATCTCTTGAGAAGTTAAATATATTATCATCTTCCAAAGCAGGCATATTTAGATCAAATAGAAGTTCAATGCTTGTTATTCCACCAACATCATTAACCTCATTTGTGCCAGTAGCATTAATAATTGAACTAACAGTATTAACATTGTTAGTGTTGTTAACATTATCTTCCTTCTCTTGATCTTTTCAATTCTCATACATTCTTTTTTGATTACTTCATCAACCTTATTTCCATCATCATTGAGGTTTGGATCCATTAACATGAGAACTCTTTGGATCTTGGGAATATGGTGGATCAGCAGTCCATAATGGTAGCAAAATATAATCTTTGACAACTTCTGTCTCCTTTAGCCATTGAGATTGCATTTATTCACTTGTTTTTATACCTGCAAATACCATTAAATGTGTACGGTAAACAATTGGCTCATAATTTATGTTTCTTGTTAATGCATCAATATCAAATAGCCACAATCTGGCTCTAAATACCTACTACTTTAGGTGTACTCTCTCTTATACATAATATGTCAAGTGTTCTTCTATATATACTTATTCTAATATTGAATACTCTAATGGCTTTAGTATTCATAGAGTATCCAACAAAGGAACCTTCACCAACCTTACATTTCAAATTTGCCTAAGTGATGCTTATGGTACTAGAGGAATGGTACAGGTCACCCAAATGGTCTCATATATCTTAAGTTGGTGTTCTACCATGAAATAAGTTCATATGGGGTATTGTTAAGTGGCTCTTAACTATTAATCACTCTATTTGCATCTTAGCAAGCTTGTATTAACTGTTTGCTTAAAAAGTAGTTGCAATTAGAATCAGCTAACATTGTCCTAGACAGCCTTAATTAGTGTCCTATTTCTACTCTCAGCAACTTAATTTTGTTTGTGGAGTTATAGCTACACATAAATTGTCTCAAAATACCCCTAATATCACAAATGAGTCATTTCTCTATTTTTGAACTCAGTTCCTTATCACATCTAATTACCTTAACTTGTGATCTATCAAGATTTTTTATCCAGTTATAAAGGACTTAAGAATGCCATAGTCTACATCATTAGTAGTTAGAAAGAAAACCCATGTAAACCAACTGTAAATCATCTTGTGATACTAGGCAATACATTTTTTCATTAAGGATTTTTACCAAAATGTTTAGACCAAACTAGTCCATATGCAACAAAAATGTATAGGAAGGACGATTGAGTTCTATTGTTTTGGAAATTTCAAAGAGGCTCTGTGCCTACTTTCATTTTGACAAGCAATACAGGTTTGTCATATTCAAAATGTTTGGAAGGAAACCTTCTTATATGATTTCCTTTAACCAACTTTATTCATGGTTTTAAAATTTAAGTGTCACTAGCCTTCTATGCCAAAGTTTTGATTCATCAGGTGGTTTTGCAAAAAGGCATAAGTTAAACCTCCTTTAGGAACTATGGGTTCTTTAATTCAACACATATACCATATTGTTCATTTCTAGGGAACTCTAAGTAAAACTTGACTTTCAATCATTTGACTTAATGTTTGGAGATAATTTATACTATTCTTGGTCATAAAAGAGAACACTATTCTTTTTTTCACATCCACTACCTCCCTTTTTCTAAGACCACTAAAGAGATTATACTTTAACTCTCTACCAATATACAACATTTTCAAAAAACTAGATGATACCTAGTTTTAATGGTTACCTTTTACTATGATTTTCCCTCCCTTTGGGGTTCCTCCAAAAGCAAATTATCCTCACATCTATATCTCATAGTCTGTAGATAAGACATGTTCCCTGTCATGTGACTTGAATCATCTCTATCAATCACTCTTGATCCTGTAAATTTATTTGTGGATTGCCTTACTTAGATATAAAGTTTCTTTTGGGGACCCAAGCCATCACTGACTTGGATCTGCCTTGTGCATCAATATAATCAAACTTTTTTAGGGTGATTGATGCACTATTGTATTTAGAAACATGGTCTAAAACTTTTTGCTTTGGTTTCCAAACCCAACAAGCTAAAGCCTTAACAGCATTAAAATTATTTCCTTTAATAGCATTAACTACTACTTTTGGCCTAGCATTAACTACTGCTTTTGGCCTAGCAGTATTAAATTTTTTACCCCTAATAGTATTAACCCTATGATTAATATTACTATTTTTAAATGCTGTGTTCTTACGAATGGGCCTCTTAACAGTTGAATGTGCTGTTTTAGAAAGATATGACATTCCTCTAAAAACATTTATTATTGTTTTTGAGTGAGCAGCATTAACTTGTCTAGCAGTATTAACCAATACTGCTGTTTTTGAAATATTTTGTCTAGCAGTATTAATTGCTACTAAACCAGACTTCATTAGTACTACTCTAGGAACCAAGTTCTTTTTAGCACAGGGGTGAGTCTTTTTAGCAAAGTTTTGATGATTCACCCTTTGAGCATTGTTTCAAACAGGTTTTACCATCCTTTGATTTTGAAACTGTTTTTGATGGTAATTGCAATCAACCTGCAAATGATCAAATCTTCCACACACATAACAGGTCTTATTAAATATCTCAAAATTGCTTCCTAGTTTTTGAGACATCATATTATTCTAATTTCTTTGTTTGCCTCTTGGACTGTGAGTGTTTTGCCTATGTTGCTCAACTTGTTTAACAATTTTCCTAGCAGTTTTTTCTTGTTGTTTAGATTTGACAAACTCTTTCTTAACAATACAAGGCCTAACTATTTTCTTTTCAATTTCAGGCTGAGACACATCCTCTTCCTCATCATTTGACACCCACTCTTCAATACTTGGGGCATCATCATACTTCCTAACTACCTTAGACTCTTCTTCACTAGACATAACTTTACAGTTCTCAACTACAGGCTCATTAACAAACTCATCTAAACCAGTAAAAGACAAGTCAGGTGTTGGAGGCATGAAATTTCCTGTGTAGGGATGTGGAACTACATTATATTTTTTATAGCCTAAACCTTTCTTGCAATTGTCAATTATCTGACACTCTATGAGCTTGTTTAAACTATTAGATGCATGTTCAAATTTATCTACATTAAGTTGAATGTCATCTTTTTCTTTTTGAACTATTTCAAACTTCTTCCTAAGCTCTCTAATAGTTATTTCTCCTATATTAATTTCAAATTTTAAGCCCTTAATATCTTGCAAATAAATAGACTCATTTGTTTTATAAACTTCAAGTTTTTCTTCCACTGACTCTAAACCTGTCTTATAACCTATAACCATTAACTCAGATTTCTTTAAATCTTTTAATAGTTGATCATTTTGAGATTTAAGAAGTTCAACAGTTTCCAAACAAGATTTTGAACAAATTGTTGATCCCAATGAACAGATCTTGAACTCCTTAAGGTTGTTAAGGTTTAGTTATGCAAGATAAATCCAACACAACTAATGTAGAAACTTTGATTGAATATATCAAAGACTATGCAGAATCTAATCTATAATACTAAGAAGAATAAGTAATAAAATAGTAACAAACAAGATTGTATAATAAACAGTTTATCAAACTTTTAGCCTCAATATAAAACGAACACTCTTAATAGTGTTAGGGTTACAAAACCTTGAAGCTATAACAAAACGTTTTCTAGATCACATATAATTCTATACCCTAGGACTTCCTTTTATACACCAA
>BQNB010176289.1:0-13077 GCA_026074375.1 Tanacetum coccineum
TGACCCTTTTTATGACAGTTATAACATTCCACCTTTGATTTGTTGATCCATATGGTCTCATAACCATTTGATTAATCTTCCTTCTAGTCTTATTTAGAAATCTTCTGGCTCTCATGGTTAACATAGCCATCTGCCACTTTAGATCCATCTTTTTTCAAGTCATCATCATCAATCTGTTGTAAGTCCTCATCATTTAATTGTGGACTGTTAGATTGGTTTGCAAAGAAAGAATAGATCACAACATCACTCATACTATCAGTGTTAGCAGAGTTAGAACCATAAACTTGATTGGAACCGCCAGAGTTATTGGACGATACAAAAGCCACATTTTATGAATTTTGGTTTGAGATTCATGACCCTTTAACTTCAGTTTCAAATGATATAAAATAGAGGGAAAATGGAAAAGATTATTACAAGGCTTACCCTTTTAATGGTGATTAGGAGGGGTATTTATAAGAGAGGAAAAAAAGCTTCTCTTCCTTTATTTTCCTAATATTTCACTTCTAGTCCCTATACTTTGGTAATTATGCTATTTCTTTCTTTTAGCATAAGAAACCTTTATTACAAACTACTTTATTCTTAACAAAATAAAGACTAATGACTAAATATAATTAAACCACATAATTGGCACTTTTTATTTAATCTAAACAATCTCCCCCTTAAGGGTCGATATTCTGGCGTTCTCATGGTCCAAGATGGTCTTCTATTTACTACATCTCCCATCTTCTCAATCTGGTTACGATACTTTCAATCTCACTTCAATTTTCTCTTCAAATAAATGCAGATACTCAACCTCATCTTCGGAGATCTCTTTGTATATAGCCATACTTAACATCCCCCCCCCCCATTGTAGTAAACTCCTTTAAGACTTCAAATTACTCTGTGTTATGTTGCATCACAAAACTATGAATCGCTAAATGTCTCTCACCTTTTTTCCTCTTTGTTGCTTTTCTGTATATATTCCATGCATGGGTTTCAAAGATGATGAGGAAAACATTTTGTATTTTACAAATCCTGGAAAAAAATTATTGGTCAGCAATTAACTTTCTGTTGATAACTATCTATTTCCCAAGTTGAAAATCATGCACTCAATTCCCATATCACTGAACTATGGAATGAAAACGATAAGAGACCACATCAGACATGTTCTGTATAATCAGATACCATTGCCATTCATGATTCACAAGTACATAGCCTTAATATCATTCTTATTGAGATTCTTGTAATCAGCTCGGTAATTGACACTATGTAACTCATATGCTCTTCTTGCAACTATCTCCTGATGAACTTGTGTTCATGGCCCTAATTCCAGTACATCTTGATAACTTGAATGATCTTTGAATTCGAATAAACAACTTCCTTTGGTTTTCCAGGATCTTTCTGCCTCTCTATGTAGAAGATCTTTGCATGAGGATCCTTTCAATGTTTCAACAACCCATACCGAGCCATAAAGATTAATTCTTTACACACTAATTCACCCACTGGAAGTCCTTCTTCCGATATCAACATTATTGAAGAGAATTTCATGAAACTTGTGAAGTGACAACAACTATCTTCATCAGGCCCTGAACTCCTTCTCTTTCATAAAATACCAAAAGATCTTCTCGGCGGATATAGAATCTCAGATGCTTCATTTACTTTGATAAAGCTCTTTGGCTAGAGCTGCTCATCCGAAATGCGCACTCTCCTCGAGACACAGACTTGTCTACCAACTAACAGTGTTGGGTCTAGCCATGCAACCGGATACATCCATTGTCAGTACCTGCGATATTCAGACCAGAGCTCACAGGCACACAGCATCAATAATGCCATATGCGTGCTAACTCTCACTCCTACCCACAGATCGTCACTCATTCAAGAAAATGTCATCTTCATATTACCTGCGATCAAATTAGGCTTCATATTATTGACCCTTCTCCACCACGCTCTCTCATCTCTCATCTCTCTCTCATCTCTATCCTTCAACATACACTCAATCAGCAAGATTTTCACTCTTTAGCACTCCATAACTCACACAATACCACTCCATCATCGGCTCCAGTTGAAACAAATGAATCCTCGCTCCATGATATCCCGTTGAGATACTATGCCCATCGTAGTAATTTCAGCATCCTTTAATGCGCATAATACTAAACTTCAGATCCAAAAATCATAATCATCTATTTGCTCTTGATTCCTTAAAAATGATTGACCTTGTTCTTTTTCATTGACTTGTCCAGACGACTCTCTAGTCACATGTGCTTCATACTCAGATGTCTTTTGCCGCTTTGCACTAGTATCTCTCCTTAAGGATACATCATCAGATGGGAAGGAAGGGGGGGGGGGGGGGGAAATTTTTAGGGGAAAAGGAAAGAGGAGGGGGGGGGGTATAAGGGGGTGGGGTTGAATTTTTTAAGGAAAGGTGGGGGGGAATAAGGGGGGGGGGGGAAGGGGGGGGGGGGAGGGGACCTCTTACGCTTGGATCCTAAGCTGACATTTACTTAGAAGTCGTAGAGAAAAAGTGAAGGGACATGTTTTGAAAGCATTTAAAACTCTCGCTCGAACTTTATTTATTCACCCGTGTTAATAATAGTCAACATTTCCAGGTGCGCAAATGTTATCGATTGTCGAGAGACATGTCGGAGAAGAATATTTTTGTATTTTTGAAAAAAAAATTGATATGATAGATACAAAGAATTACTGTCATTTTGCAAGACGATCAAGTTCCTGAGGAGATAAACTGCGCATACCAAGGCGACTAACCAAATAGTTGAATCGATCTACTAGAAGAGCTTTGGTGAAGAGGTCGGCCAGTTGGTAATCCGTCTTGACAAAATACAGTTCAATCGTACCCTTTTCCACGTGTTCCTTGATGAAATGGTAGCGGACAGCGATGTGTTTTGTTCTCGAGTGTTGGACCGGGTTGCAGGATATGGCTATGGCTGATTTTGAATCACAATAGATTGTAATCTTGTCGAAGTGAAAGCCATAATCTGTTAACTATGTCCGCATCCAAAGGACTTGGGCACAACAAGCGGATAGAGACACATATTCTGCTTCCGCGGTTGACAGCGCCATACAATCTTGTTTCTTTGAGGACCAGCTAACCAGCTTTTCGCCTAAGAATTGAGCTCCACCAGAAGTACTCTTGAAGGTGTTCTTACATCCCGCATAATCAGCATCTGAAAATCCGGTTAGTTCAAAACCAGAATCCTTCGTATACCAGAGACCCGTATTAACGGTTCCCCGAAGATAACGAAAGATCCTTTTAACCTCCTTGAGGTGTTTCTCAGTTGGCTTAGCCTGGTACCGAGCACATAAACAAGTAGCATGTACAATGTTCGGTCTACTAGACGTAAGATACATTAGGGCACCAATCATGTTGATCCAGGTTAATCTTGTCTTCGATCTCCATTGGAGTACCAATGGGATCACAAGTTTCCATTCCATATTTTTAAAGGATTTCTAACACGTAGTTGGACTGGTTTATAAAGATGCCACAGGGGGATTGGTTAACTTGTAACCCAAGAAAAAACGTCATTTCCCCCATCATCGACATTTCAAAGCGGCTTTTCATGAGGTCAGAAAATAGTTGGGTATACCTAGGGTGAGTAGAACCAAAGATAATATCATCAACATAGACCTGTACCACCAAGATGTCATCGTCGAAGCACCTTATAAACAACGTTGGATCAATTGTGCCTTTGAAGAAGTGATTCTGTAGGAGCTGGTGGAGTAAGACGTGTGGATCTCCTTTGAGGAATACGAAAACGAATCACAGTTGATCGTTTTGGAGCACTTGACACTCCTGCATCCATGTTAGGGTTAGGTGACCTAGGGGCGCTAGGTGTCCTATGCGTTCCTTGGGTAGACTCAGTCGGTTGTGACTGAGTCAGAGGAACATCTATCCCAAACACCTCCGCATACATCCGATAATGCTCCGTGTGCTTCATTTCTTCTGAGATCATCCAAGCTGGAATCTTCATTCCAACTTTGTCTTTGTATCTTCCTGAATTAAAGATATTTTTCATTATATCATCATCTTTCAGATTGTGATACCTGTCTCGAGCACGCCTTGAAATCTCAGGAAAATTAGTCATGTAATGACTAATGATGATCTTAGTAAATCTTGGATAAGGAATCGAAGATGTTGGATGATGAAGAGAATAATGAAGTCCTTCCCATAGTAGCTCCGCATAATCAACATGAATGTTATTGATAAAGCAATACATCATTTGCATTATCTGCAACGGTGGTTGATCCCATCCAGTTACACGTGTTGTCAAGCATTTGGAAAATATCTTGCACAACGTTTGCCATGGCTGCAGAAGACCAGTTGTCTTAAAGCTTGATGATGTCTTCAGCTCCATTGTAAATCCCAATTCATTTTTGTAGAATGGAACCATGTCTAAAAATGATGGTGGTGGCACGAAACTATCATGATTATTGTCAGTTGCTTGTGGTAGGTGTAAGATTGTTCTGAAGTCATCCAGGGTAAGAGAAAGCTCTTTCTTGTCAAGCATAAACGTGAGTCTATACTTGGATCCGTCTTCCTTCAAAGTATGCCAAAATTATGCCATATAGATCCATGGTACTTATGAAGAAGCTACAATGTTGAATCGTAATGGATGATTCTTGATGATATTCGTCAGAAGTTTGCTTTCAGGTGGACTTTGCACTTGTTTAAAATCAATCTTCTTGTTAGCATCCATAAGATCATATCTTTTGTTTGAAACATCAGCCGCATGTTGTTATTGTACCATGATGATTACTGAATGAATGAAATGGAGATGTTAGGTAACAAACAATTCATTTAACATTTTTGTCTTTTTCCACTCTATCTGTTTTATATGTTCTGGCAATTCTTTTCGAACATATTTTTGATCAGTTTGTTTCTCATGTGCTCGTTCTTGTTTTTTCTAGCACATGACAAACGCTTTATTCGAATTTTTCTTTTGATTTATCATTTTTGTGTGTTCTGGCAATTCTTTTTCGAACATACTTTTTGATTTTCTTTTTCGCGTATGGATTTAGCTCTCTCTGTCTGTTTTAAAATATCCTCGCAAGAAATTCTTTGTGACATGATACTCTTTCAAGAAAGATGAAGATTTCTCTTTTGATTTTAATCAAGACACTTTTATGAAAAATTAAAGAGAGATCATACATCTTCTTAAAACCGTTTTTATGAAAGAGTACCATTTTGACAATAACAGATTTTGAGAACTTTTTCAGAAATCTTTAGACAAAAACTTTTCGTAAAATGATAACATAGAATCATTCAATCACAAATCCACAACTGAATGGTCACTAAGTCACTCACTCCTCATTCTGTTCATTGCAGAAAACGGCCGAAACCGGACATGACTTAGACCACTTAAACAATTGAGACTTGGATTTTCAGATTCAAGTTATAAAAACTTTTCCACTTTCACTTTTTGTCATGAATCCTAAACAATGTAAACAAACACATCTAATTCAATAACTGAATGGTCACTAAGTCACTCACTCCTCATTCTGTTCATTGCAGAAAACGGTCGAAACCGGACATGACTTAGACCACTTAAACAATTATGAATAGACATATTTGACCCAAAGTTTAGAATTCATTAAAACTTGATTTCTTTTTCACAATCATTTGATGTTTTCAAAACACATGAGAGACTGATCTTTTTGTTCCACAGACATTCGAGCATTAATCGTCATAAGCATGCATAAATTATGAGCGCATAAAATTCACAAAGTTCATTGTTACTGATTTTTGACTTTTTGACATTACCGAATTTGACTTTTTGACATTACCGAGTTTGACTTTTTGACAATTACTGAGTTTCACAATGGAATTTAAAGCTGACTCCTTATAATCAAACTCGATTCCTTTACGTTTTATCCCCCAAAAAAATAGTCAACAAATCAAACTCGATAAGTACAAACTTCGACAAACACCAAGTACATCCGAGTTTCATGTTCAGCATCGAGTTTATGATCGTAGACCTTTTATAAGCTATTTTACACTTATTTCCACATAATCATTGATTATTATCATCCTTGATCTTAATCATTTATCAAAAATTTGATAAATCCTAAATTCGGTAATCCCAATTCTTACCGAGTTTAAACTCGATAATTCAAAACAGCTTAAAACTGAATCAAAACTCATGTTGACTTACGTTTGAGAAAGAAAAGAAGGTGTAATCGCTGTAATAAGCTTCTGAAATCTTTCTTTGATTTTCTTCACAAACTCGGTAAGTTGGCTCGGTAAAAATAAAAAGTAAAAAGAAAAAGTTTTCCTCCTTTTATAGTCACCGAATATAAGTTTTGAAAACTTACACTTTCAGCCCTTGTATTTTCTTTTTCGAGTTATCTCTTTTATTTTCCGAATTTTGTTTTAAATTTTCAAAAACTCCCCCTCGAGTAATGATAAGTTGACCAATGTTATCAAAAACTCCCCCTTGGAATGAAATCATGCTAAACACTTAGTCCGAAAAATGAAGATTTTTGTTTTTCAAAGTTCAAAATTAAAACTTTTAAAATAAAAACTCCCCCTTGAAAATATATCATTTTTCAAAGTCAGTTCATTTGAGAGATCATTGTTTTTATTTTATTTCTGAAATGATGTATATGAATGAAATTTTTTCAATTACTCCCCCTCAGATTATGATCCCGTTTTTCCAATCGAAAGCTTTTTATATATAAAAATTTAGAATCATGAATCTGATCATGTGATCTTTAAATTATGTTTTTGAGCTTTTCTATTTTTTATTTTTTTTATTTTGATTTTTAATTTTGAAAAATATGACAAATCTTTTTGTAATTTTTTTTTTGTTTTTTTTGGAAAATTTATTTACATGTTTTTGATGTATGATCTTTTCAAGAAGATGACTTTGTCAGACTTTCCAACTGAGTTGGAGTCATACATCTCATACCAATGCGATGAACCGAATACTCAAAGCGTTCTTTAGGAAGAGCTTTAGTAAATAGATCCGCAAGTTGGTATTCTGTTTCGACAAAGTAAAGTTCCACAGTACCCTTCTCAACATGTTCCTTAATAAAATGATATCGGATGTCTATGTGCTTTGTCTTTGAATGCTGGACCGGATTGCATGATATAGCAATGGCACTCTTGGAATCACAATACATCGGAATCCGGTTGTATTTGTATCCATAATCTAGCAGTTGTGTACGCATCTAAATGACTTATGCACAGCATGCAGACAAGGAAACATATTCAGCCTCAGCAGTAGACATCGCAGTACAATCTTGTTTCTTTGAACTCCAGCTCACGAGTCCATCTGTTTAATTTCTGTACTGTGAGTTCATCATCGGTTTGTTCATGAAACGTTTCAGGAACAGGTACTTCACGGTCTGCATCACCTGGTTCAGGAATCATTCGTCTGACATAAGGACCATTCATAATGGAGTTGTAGATTAACTTTCCATTTGGTCTACTCTTAGCATACCGAAGAAGACGTGATGACCATGGAACATAGTTCTCTTTGTTAAGCATAGGAGGGCGGTTTTCAGAACCGGCTGCATAAATGTCTTGTTGAGTCGACATTGCAAAAGTGATGTGAAATGATAAACAAGGATCTTTAGTGGGTAAAGTGATTGTTGTTGTTGTGGATTTGAATCAAATAACGTTCACGGGATTTTACTCGTCTATGATCAAAACCGATAATGAATTAACGGGATTTTACAAGATCACTAGATAACCGTGAATGATTTGATTCGGAATCAGCGGCGAAAAATTCCAAAAAATACTAAAAATGTCAATAAATCATAGAAAACGATGTTTTTGGGCTTCGAAAAATCCTTAACCAACTAAAGAATGGTTACAGCGTGATCCGTCACGTTTTTCTCTTCGATTTGAGAGGTCACGGGCCTTAAACGGACTTACGGATCAAAAGTTATGGCTGTTTTACTGAAACCCTTTTCTTCACACAAAATTTTTTTCGTTCGGTCCAAAAAAAAAATTTCTTCGTTCGATCAACGCTAGTCGATACCTTCGCTCGTTTCGGTTCATTCGGCTCGTTCGGATCGACGTTAGTTCGGTCCTTCGCTCGTTACGCTTCGATGACCGCTTAGTTCAGGTCCCTTCGCTCGTTCGATCGACGCTAGTTCGATCCTTCGCTCGTTCGATCGACGCTAGTTCGAACCTTCGCTCGTTCGATCGATGCTAGTTCGATCCTTCGCTCGTTCGATCGACGCTAGTTCGAACCTTCGCTCGGATTCGATCGATGCTAGTTCGATTGTTGCTCGTTCGATCGAAGCTAGTTCGATTGTTGCTAGTTCGAACGACGCTAGTTCGATTAGGTGAGTTCGATTGATCTAGTTCGATGGTGGCTTGTTCGATCCACAAGAAATATCACTCGTTCGATGGTCCTTGTTCGATCGTCCTAGTTCGAACCAAACACACCACTCGTTCGATCTTCGCTAGTTCGAACCAAACTCGTTCGAACCTTGTTGAAATCACTCGTTCGAACTTCGCTAGTATGTTGCTCGATTCTTTGCTTCTTTCCGACCTTGCGTTTTGCACAAACAACCACAACGAACCACAAGCACTAAGCCACAAGCACTAAACCACAAGGTTCTTGTACAAACAAACAAAAAAAATTCGAATAGAAAAAAAATTTATAAGCCGAAACAATAATCTCTAATAAGTTACCACAAAAACAAATCAAACTTTAACACCAACCTTGGCTCCTTGATACCACTTAGTTGGAATCATTTTCATCACCTCAAACACAAAAAATAAGAAATATATTTTTAGAGATGAGAAGAAGTAAAAAGGAAGAAAAATGGTTACGTGTTTCACAAAAGAAAATGAGAAGCAAACACCCTCTCCACACTTGGAGAGGGCTTTAAATAGATACAAGAGTGGACTATTCTTGTGGGCTTTGAGTTGGGCCGGTTCATAGAACAAATGGGCTTGAGCCCGACAACTAGGCCCAACTAGCTTAACTAAATTCCCGTTAAACTACGTTTTACTTATACAAGGCTCGGGAATATTTAATGACCATCACTTTAATAAATACACGGCTAACAAATAATTGATCATCATACACTTCTGCTTTATGACGAATCAATAACCCATGAAGAACCCAAGAGATATATAGCTTCAAGATCAGTTTAATGGTCTCGGGTAGGTTTTTTTTATTAGTGTGTCTAAAAAACAAAACAAAGTTCGAATATAACACCGTTGTTATGATTCGTTCTTTATTTTCGTATATGAAATAGAACTTGTGTTCTTATAACAGATCAATGATGAGGTTCCATTTCGTGTGAATGATCTTTTGATGTTCTTGAATGGGTTGAAACACAAGAAGGGTGAATCTGAGATCTTGGTTATGTTTCGATTCATTTGTGGTTGGAGAAAATGGAGATAGGATTGTTGAATGTGACGAAAGGATAGGTTAGTTTTGGATTTGTTGGATTGAAATGTGACGATGGGTATTTTAGGTTAGATCTTGGTTGGATTTGAGTTGAGATGTTGGATGTTGTTGTTTGTCGATTGGTTAGGTTCGAGTCTGTCATTCTTTTTCTTTCTTTGACCTTAGACTCAAGGTGACTCAGTTGAGTTAACCCAGTCAACTCGGTAAATACCAAGTTGACTCGATTTGGTCTTGGTGTTAACTCGCCTTAGTTGTTAACGTGCCTCTGTTGTTAACTCGCCTTGGTTGTTAACTCGCCTCTCGTACTGATTTTTGTCTTTTTGCAAAAACATAAAAAAAACTATCATTGACAGCTAAAATTGTGGATCTGAGATTAGTTTCATACCATGACCAAAAATAAGCAGATAACCATCCAAATAAGGACGAAATAAGCCAGAATTACACATAAAACCCAATAAGCCACATAATTTGCTATACACCCAAACTAAGCTTATAAAGAGCTCAAAATAAGCTGTTAAAATGAAGAAACCATATCTGCTTTTTGGATAAGGTTTAGAAAAATAAGGAGACAAAAAAAACTCATCAAAAAGCTTATCAAAAGGCTTGGAAGTAGTTGTTTCAAAACAGATCCATGAAACACAACACAAACAACAAATCAGTAAGGTTTTCCCCTAAAAATAAGCTACGAATTTAAGTAGAAATAAGCTCTAAATAAGCTGCTAACCACGAGACAAACACACATACAAAACACCTCTAGTTAGCTCTGATACCACTTGTAGCAAGATATAAAACCACCTTTTTCGGGGGGGTCTTGATTGATCAAAATAAACAAGATGGAACATTGTTAGTTTCTAGTGAGAGAAAGTAGAGAGAATGTGAGATGAACAAAAAGAGGAATATTAGATTAGAAAGAGAAAGGGAAAAAATACAAATGAACATCCACACCCCCCACGGAGAGACATAGGGGTATTTATAACCTAAACTAGAGCTATTTATCCCATTATTACAATAGTAGTCCCTGCGTATAGCATATGATTTATAGCTAGTCCATATTCTTTTTTTTTTTAGTGTAAGGACTGTCAAGCTTCATTAAAAAGTGAGGCTAACACAGGTATGCGTATTCTAAGTGTTGAGGCAAAATTTTCAGCTCAGGTTTCTTCTCATCGATTTCGTTAGCGCTGGCCGAATAAAGTTGTTCACTTTTAACTTTATTGGATTCTGCTATTTTCTACACAATTGGATACGGCGTATTAACAAATTCGATACGCCATATTGGTTCTCCTGAGTCAGAATCATCAACAGCTTTACATTCAAAAGATTCGCAACTTTCTAGGTCTGATTGATCAATCAATTTCTCCAGCCCTTTTAATAAAAATGAATCAGACGTATCGTTGGCCAGTAATTCCTGGGCCTCTGCGTTGATCGCGTCGTCCAAGTCATTCAACACGTAGCATTCATCAATTCAGTGGGTGGTTCTTAATTGATTGCTCCATGTCGAAGCTTTCTTTCATCGTCCCTGACCCTAGCGTTATCTGTTTTTATAAACACGTTTATCAAGAGCTCGAAAGCAGTTGCCCAAAAATGGTCTTCCTAAAATTATAGGAACTCTAGAGTCTTCGGGTATATCTAAGATAACGAAATCTATTAGAAGGACGAATTTATCAACTTTTATTAGCACATTTTTGATTATTCCTCTTGGGTATTGGATCGATCTATCCGCAAGTTCTAAACTCATTCTAGTAGCCTTCTGTTCCCCCAAACTAAGTTTTTCATACATCGTATATGGCATCAAGCTTATACTAGCTCTTAGGTTTGCTAACACATTATTAATGTGTAATTGGCCAATGTCACAAGGAATAGTAAAACTCCTTGAGTCTTTCTCTTTTGATGGAAGCTTGTTTAATAATACCGATGAGCATCTTTCATTCATAGTGATCGTACAAGCTTCTTCGAGCCTGGCCCTATTTGTCAGCAAACCTTTCAAAATTTTGGCATACTTTGGCATTTGAGTGAGTGCTTCGATGAAAGGCAAATTGATGTGGAGTTGCTTCAGGTTTTCCAAGAACTTTTTATGTTGAGCTCTTTTTTTCTTTTCTCAATCTTCGGGGAAAAAGAATGGGTGGCGTTTGTACTTCACTTGGTGGTTGAACAACAGGTTCGTTGGTCTTCTGGGGTTGGTCTTTGGTAAGGACTTCGTTTGATTCAACAGGTTTGTCGTGATTTATTACTAGAGGTTCTTCGTTATATATATATATATATATATATATATATATATATTGATGTTGTTATCTTGAACATCTTGAGTCGTTGTTTTTCCACCCCTAGTAGTTACTCCTTTAACTTCGTGACTTGATATCGGAGTATTATTGATCACTCTCAATAATTCTTGTACCTCAAACCTGAGCTCGCTTAATGAATTGTTCCTTTCTCTAAATAAGAGCTCGTTTGTTATTCTGAATTCATGGATGAATGCTCTCATCTCCTCTTGCTCACGTTTTCCTTCGTCAATAAATTTGTATAACATTTCTTCCATCGTTAATCTCCTTTCTGGGTAAGTAAAATGATATGGACGAAGTCCGGAGGTTCTTTCTGAAAAATAAGACATAATTTAAAGTAAAGCTATTCTAGAGAAATATACTTGCAAAGATTTCTAAAATTTCAGTCAATACGTCGTATACAAATAATCGAATACGTCGTCATTTCACATACCCATTTTTTCTCAACGTTGTCAACCAACAAAACACCAAACAAATCTTTGAATTCCCATTCATCCATCTTTGTCTTGATATGATCACATCCACATCAATTGTTAGTGCAAATGATATATCAATCTTTTCTAACAACCTCTCGTCAACACGTTTCTCTTTTAGCCTCTCTCATCCTTTCCCACTTTTCGGCTCTATGGAATCATTTTCATTCACATCCAAGAGCATATCGTCTATGTCCTTATCTTATTTTTCCTTTTAAAGTATTGATGTGTCGTTGTGTGGTGTTAATTTATGTTTTCAAGTTTTAAATTTATATTTTGCCGACTTAACCAAAAACAACACTTTAACGGGCAGTGTACCCGATCGGTGGTAGTTTCGTGGTAAGTAGGGTGTCGATCACTAAGAGCGAGAAACAATCTTTCAATTTATTAATATTTTGGTTATCTAAACTAAGTTAATTATATTCTATGTTAAACATATGCTAAACCTATGTTAATCCAAAATCTAACGGATAAGGGAGTTTTCAGCCTGAGAGACTGGCACAGGTTTTGTGGTGACTAAAATCAACTTAAGATACTAAAACACACGCAAGAAAATTAACAGAGGATAAAAGAACGGTCTAGCCAAATACAAGAAAACTGTATTAACCATTATTAATCCAATCAGAATGTTAGTTTGTTTATTTAGTGTAATGATTACTTATCTCGAGGCGGCATATCATTCTTAAGACTTAGGCGGTACTTCTTCCTAAGACCTAGATACGTAGAATTCTGTCACAATTAAAGGTATCCGCATAAAGCATCCTTATTATTGATTATAATTCATCTAGAGGACAACACGGTGTATGTCGTACGAACCTTATCTCATAGAGACTTTACCCACTTATTGTTTAACAGTAACTTGTATTGGGGGTAGTCCACAATCCACTCTATACCAAAGAATCAAAATGTTATTTGTTAATCCTACGCCACGACCTATGGTAGCCTAACTTGTTCACAAAA
>BQNB010176290.1:0-13077 GCA_026074375.1 Tanacetum coccineum
GTTGTTTCCTATATTTGTTTACTTATATTTGGTTTACTCCACTTGTATCAACATATAATAATTCTTTTCTGTAAAACTTCATACATCATATAGTCATACATCATATAGTCATACATCATTTGTTTCTTAAATCAGTCTTTAGAACTTATACAGATATACGTATGATTTCAACAAGATAGAAATTGCATTATAAGATCTTGAAAACAAGGTTACGCTTGAAGAGTAGGTAGGATCCTTTGGATGATTGAATACAAAAGTCAGCAATGAGACTTTTAAAATGACAATTTTGCCATCGTTAAATAAGGAATTGAAGTCCACATGTTTTTCTCAAACCAATCATATGAAGAGGTCGGTGTCTATAGATCAATAATACAAAACGTAATCCTTTTTACTTCTCTATAAACTCTCCTAATAAAGTTCCTTCTTTTTTCTTTTGTCAATTCATAATAATTGATCTAAGTAGGGCCGAACACGGTCTGAAAACTGCACCGGACAGAATAAGATCATACCGTACCGAATATCGACTGGGTCAACAAATTTGGACCGAAATCGGTCTATGTCAGGTTCGACGATTCGGTCCGGTCCATGCCCGAGTGGGTTCGGTTTGGTCAGGTTGTGCATAAGACCGAACCGAATCAGATCGAAGTTCGAAAATGATGAAAAAAGTGGAACGAGGACCGAACTGAAATATGTTAGGTCCAGTCCGGTTTGGTCAGGTTTTTCGGTCCGATCCGATCTGTGGTCTATAATGCTCAGCCCTAAATCTGAGTACTGTTTGTTTTGCATTTTTTAATAACTATTTTACAAATCCGTGAAAAAGAATCATTGTCGATGTTATTTCTCATGAAAAGTCGTCTTCAAATACCCTGGCGGTAAGCTATCTACAAAACTCAAATGAGTAGAGTTCAAGTATCGTTGGTTGTATATCTTTAGATAACTTGACTAAGTGCGAAAACGAGCATGTAAATGCCACTTAGACCGTGTGCATCAAAGTAATAAGGGTTTTTCTAACTTGTGCCCTAAGGGCACAAGATAAGAAGGGGAAAAAGTACAGAAAAGTACACATGAACCCACAGAAAGGTACAGAAAAGTACACATGGGCCCACAAAATTTGTAGATCTCTGTGTACTTTTCTATGGGTCCCTTTCTTCTTAGGGTGCTACTATTGGTACCCCCTACCCCACCAAAAGTACAAATGTTTTGTACTTTTGGGTCAGTTTGTCTCCCAGTTTACAGTGCAACACAGTTTTTTATCAGTTTATGTTCCGTAATTTTTGACAGTTTCATATTTTTGACCTGTTAAACTTTATATTTTTTATTTTGTATTTTCCGTGTCACGGTTTTATAACATATACAAAATTATAAAAATAAAAATAAAATAAAAAAACGAAAAAAACCGGAAAAACCAGAGGGGGTACAAACGGCTTTTTAAAGGGGTACCAATAACATAAGCCTTCTTCTTATCTTATGCCCATGAGGCACAAGTTAGATTATTGTGTCCCTGCCTTCTTATAGTTATGGTCTAGTTAAATTATTGTTGTTTAAAAACTCAAAAGCTCTACTATAAATACCCGGTTGCAATGGTTGCTTTTATGCTACATTCGTTGTTACTTTTTTGTGCGTGTTTATAAATACTACGAAATACTACTCTACGTAATTAAGTATTTGGACAATGAAGGTGTAATCGATAGTGAGAAATATGATGTCAAATCATGGATTAGTTTATAAAAACCTACATGAATAATTTTCACTGATTTCAAGCTTTTCTACTTACATAAGTTCTTCAACGCAAAGTTACTGTATCTATAAACTACAACGATTTGTTGGTCATAAGCCGATCTGGAAATCTCGTAATCTTTGGTTGTTTTGAAACATATTTACGAGCTACTGTATAATTTAAAGGGAAGAAAGTTGTCACTAAATAGGTCAATGCTATCTGACCTACACAAATCAGTAACAGGTAACGCGGTACAGTTGGATTTTTATTGTTTCCTTTAGCTTACATTATTTCAAATGCGTCAACGGAACATTGTTTTCTAACTTTAAAATCATGTTCCAATATTATTTCACCATTATTCAGTTTTATTGTCTCGGCCAACTTGTTGTGGGTCATTTCTCTTTTTATTTACGACGTTTTTTCTTGTTGGAGTCGACCATTAGATTTGACTTTATGTATCCGCTTGTTTTGGTTATTTAAACATTTAAAATATATTAAAATATTAAACATCTCACCGGAAAAGATCGCGAAATTAAGAATATTGTTTTTTTTTGTATCCACAATAATTTGTAACAAATCAAATTCAGAGAACACGTCATTTTAGTATATCCACAATAATTTGTAACAAATCAAATTCAGAGAACACGTCATTTTAGTAGTAATCGATTATACTTGTTCAAATTAAAAACTAATCACGAGTTCACGACTATTAATTGACTTTTTAAAATTAAAAAAAGTAAGAAAAAAGAACAAGGATTCTAATTCTAAAACCAAACTCATAAACACTTATCATGCAACTAAGCACTATTATTAACAATAAAAAATTTATGAATGCAATAATTCGCACAATCATTTTTTTCTCTCGAATGTTCGATCGACGTGGCGTTTCATTAAAGCAAAAGTCTATCCACATTGAACTTGGCATTGATCTTAGGGCATCGCATTGAATTATTTTGAGTTTAATACATTGTCAAGTCAATGCCATGTCAAGAAGTATTATGTTTCTAAAAGTTTCCACAATGCATTGAACTATATTTACTGAATCATTGGGCATATCACTATATCACTTTCAGTAATATATTTACTGAAGCACGCATATTAAATGAACGAGTGAGTTGGAAGCTTTACATTGGATTAAACTCATAAACGGTCTCATTGCACCTTGCCACCTAGACTATTTTCCATTGGGCTCCCGATATGAGGGACAGCCCATTTTGAAGAGTGGTTTATTTTTTCTCTTTCTCTTTAAGTAGGCAATATAAAAAAAATGTTCGACACAAAATAAGAAAAAAAATTACAAAAGTACTGATTTATTTATATCAAAAAATACCCGCGACATGAGGCCCAACACATCCCGCTAACTTAAGGTTCATGAGAAGAACTATACCACACACGACCTAGAACTTGGTGCAGTCGTGTTTGCCTTAAAGATGTGGAGGCACTATCAATATGGTACGAAATGTGTCGTGTTCACTGATCACAAGAGTTTGCAACATATTCTTGATCAGCAAAGAGTTGAAACAAAAGACAATGACGGTGTTAGAGTTGTTGAGTCGATTACGCTACGAGACCGATACCAACCCATGAAAGCGAACGTGGGGCTGATGCACTAAGCCAAAGGAAAGAAGTACGCCATTACGATTTCGGTATTTAGTATGAAAGATAACGCTCAAAAAATTCATTAAAATATCCCTCGAAAATAACATGAATATAAAAGTAAGACGCATGAATAATTGCAAAGATTGGTTGTTTGGTGAATAATATATTTATTTTCAGGACCACAAAGTGAAGAAAAGGACTAAACGTGCAAAAAATCCATTAAAAGCACTAACGATCGATATGAGAATGATATATAATAGAATCTAAGAAAAGTTAATGAACCAAGCAAAAGTGCGGCGTACAATTTCTTTTTGTGCGACGTACTTCCAACGAAGTAAATACCAATTAAATATACACCAAAGTGTGGCACACAATTTTCTCAAGTGCGACGCACTTTACCTTCAGTATACTAAAAAAACATAATGATATGCATTATTGATCAAACCTTGAGATGCCATTTTCCCCACTGATGCCCCAATTTGGCTATAAAAGAAGAAGAAATTTGCATCACTATAAGTCATCCCAATCATCAACTCAAATCATCTACAACACACACATCTCATTCTTGATCAAGAATAGTGGTTAGAACAGTATGTTCTAAGTAGAAATTGTTTAAGAAATCAATCATTTTCTACATCATATTTCGGTTATAATCAAATGAAGTTGTTGTTTGAATTCAGAAGGTTTATGATAATAATTTGATACTCAGGGTAAACGTTGAATTTCCAAGTTGTTATAATACCATTCTAAAGAGAAATGTTCTTGTGGCAGTGACTATTTTGCAAATTAATTTTGGTATAAACACACCGTTATCCCCTCCCACCTTTTATCAGATAGATTCTAAATTGCTCAACATGCTTGTTATGTTTTGACATGATGGATATGTGAGTAGTTTACATGTTTGTTTTGGGGATAAAAGGTAATTATAGATCCGCTAAACAGCTTGATTATCCAAGTTGTTTGTCTTAATAGACAACTAGATGTAGCCTGTGAGTATTTAGCTAACAAAATTATTATTAACCAATGGTCAACGGGTTTAACGCTAACCTCATGTCCTAACACTGTTAAAGAAATTTCATAAACTTATATATCCTCAAACTTGAATCGAACTTAAAAGCATTTTTGTAAGCAAAAGTAAAGAGCCAAAATGGAATTTTTTGATTATAATAAATGAGACAATCATTTAGTAAACTAAACCTGTTTTCTTTAATAAATCGTCTATACTTTAATTCTTGAACCCGTTATCCATCTAAGTTTATCCATATTTGTTCTCGTTCCTCTAAACAAACTTCATTTTACATCTAGAAGTACCTTGAAATCTTTAGATCATGACAATCTATAAGATTTACCATTTTCGTAATATAATCGACCCTTTCTAGAATAACCAATCCCGAGGAACGACTGGTCCTTACCCTACAACCTATACTATAAACATGAGGGGTTATTACATTACCCGTGTGTTAGTATTGAAATAAGATAAAACTCTGTATATTATAAAATTAAAAAGCTATACTACACATATATCAAAGTATTTGGCGCCGCTGCCGAGGATTGATTTCATTCTTGAATTAGTCATTTTTTTATTACGAACTAAATTTTTTAAAATCGCCGTACAGTTTCTTGCAAACTGAACCCATTTTTCACAGAAAGTGCACCGCACATAACCATTGTGCGCCGATTTTTCTGCAAAAACTCATAAGTACGCCACACTTCAAGCAAGTATGCCGCACTTCTTGTCCCTTTCACAAAACATAACAGTTTTTCAAAGGAAAAGAAACTCAAAACCTAAAACCCCAAACCTATGAACTATAATTAACCATTTGTAGATGTGGAATTTGTTCCTTGTGTTCATAATAGTCAAAATCTTGCATTATCGTAATTCGTACGTTAAAATAAAAAAAAATTCAAAAAAAAACTATTTGATAGCTTGCTTATTTAAATTTCTAAATGCATGTGTATATCTCTTATTTGCTAATTGTTGCTTATTCGACTTTGATCTCATGCAAAATAGATATAAATATAAAAACTTTAAAGAATTAAAGAATTTTGTTTGATAATAAAAATACTTAAAAACTTGATATTTGCTATGTTTAATAAATATTTAAGACATAATAAAAATAAGAAACAAAAAATGCTATAATTAAAATTTTTAAAAGACTTAAATCTCAGAAAGTACGCCGCACTTTTTCTAAAGTGCGCCGCACTTTTTCTAAAGTGCGCCGCACTTTCTTGGCTGAAACTAAACATAATGCTTGTTTCTTCGTCTTTGAAGGAGAATTGCTTAAACTTAAAAAATCTATCTGTTTATTGATAATATGTAAATGTAAAAATGTATTGTTATTTTTTTTAACAAACCCACTAATGTTTGTTTTAATGTTGTCTTATTTTATAAGAGTTATGGATCTAAATTCAAGTCTTGGAAAAATTTGCTTAGGAGAAGACGTCGTTGTAATTTCGAGTGACAAAGTTGAAGGATCTAGAGACTGGAATTCTTTGGAGTTTCAAGACAATGCTAATAGTGGACAAAAGAAGGAAACAAAGGCTATGGTTTTTTACCAGATGGATACCGAAGAAGTTAGCGATAGATTTCTGGCTCCTTGTTTTGTCAATAGGCTAGAAGCCTATGATGGTGAGATTAATCTTGGAGTAGAGGAGAACATGATCTCAAACGAATATGCAATAAAGCTATGCCTGGAACATGAAGTTAAAAGAGGAAACAAGGTGGTTAAAAAGGAACCCATTGTTGCACTAAGAGGTGAAATCTATTTTGTGAAGTTCATTATCAATCCAGAAAAAGATGATGTTGAACCTAAGGTGATTTTCGGTAGATCATTCTTACGCATGACCAAAGCAATTACAGATTTTGGGGCTGGAACTATCACAATATACCCTGACATTGATCCATTCTTGGAAGAAACTGAAGAAGAAGAAAAGAGCAATGCTGATTAGGACCATTTGCTTGATTTTAAAATAGATGATATACCACTGTTGGGTGAAAAAGGACTTTCGCCATTCGTATGCAAAATGGGGAAAAGTAGCCGTAATAAGAAGCGGGCCATGGAAAACCTTAACTTTTTCTATCAAGATATAGGAACATCTTCATCATCTGGTGGCAATTTAACTCAAGAAGAAGCAGCTAAAGAAGCATTAGCAATCAGAATGAGCCAAAAGTTTGCTTTATTAGAGGAAGAAAGGCATATAATCGAGACAATGGCTTATCATGACAAACACAAGAAAATTCTTGATGAAGTTTGGAAAGACAAGGTGGAGTTAGATGGAAAGATTGTAAAAGAAGAAGAGGAAGCAGTAAAAAGGATTAAGGGTGAGGTGTTAAAAGAAAAAAGACGACCCCGGAGCATTCATATTTCCCATCAGACTGGAGGGAGAGGTTAACGAAAATGCGTTAGTAGCAACTGGGTCGGATATAAATACTATGCCTTACCGGATCTATGAACAGTTAGGAAGAGAAGATATGAAAAAGGTTGATAGAGGAATTACAATGATAAATCACACTCAGGCAGAAGCTTTGGGGATACTCACAAATGCTCTCTGTCATGTAGGGGTCACTACCTTTATTGCTAAGTTTCTAATCCTAGATATTCCAATCGATCATAATTCACCAATAGTTGTTGGTCGGGGATTTCTGCGTACGATTGGTGGCATAATCAATACTCCGGAGAGATTTTTCTCGACGTTTGATGGGTTTTGTCACCAAACCTTCCGTGCTGCAAAATCCGATGTTATGAGAAACGCAGAAAGTGATAGTGATGACGAGGAATATTACCAGATTCAGAGGAATATGTTTAGAGCACCAATATATGGACCAAAACCTGCATCGTACTTGAAATGTAACTATCCAGCTGAGCGATCGTTAGCTATACAAACCGTAACTAACCCATTCCGGAAAATTAGTGTTTGGAAGAAGGCGATTAGTTTCCTTGGGTCATTACTAGTACCACTAAAGCACGTTAATTGGAAGCCTGATTATAAGAGCTCGTATAGTAAAGAAGAAGAAGCAACAAGACAATGGCGTACTGAGATAAGGTTAACTGATTTGTATAGAAACATCTATTTGCAAGGGTTTACAACAAAGAAAACGGACATGAAGTTGTCAAAATATCATAAGTTGAGTGAAATCATGTCACCCAATTAGTTTGTGGAGTGAAAAGTTAGACCAAGCTAGAATAAAAGAGGGAACCTATGTACTCCTATTATAACAATTTTTACTTTTCTGTTGAGTCTTAAATAAAATCAATTGTATAAATCCATAAGGGATTACATTTGATGTACGGACATTAGTCAAATGAAAATTAATATCGAGTTAATATGATAAGTAGAAATTATTATGAAATTTGCAAAACAAGTTTTGTGTAACCTATATATAATAATAATAAAATATATATATAAGGGGAAAGTACGCCGCACTTCTGGGAAGTGCGCCGCACTTTTGAGCGGTTTTCATAGATAAAACTTACTAAACACGATTCTAAATCATTATATAAACACACAAACTCACCAAGACCGCCGAGGTTCTCACAAAAACAAAGAAAAAAAGTTTTCAAAGATCATTCTACCAAGTTTTTAATCATGCCATTGCGTCTCTTAGAAGTTCAAGCATTTGCTTGAGGTTAATGTGGCACGTCAGTCACATTCCATTGTACTTATTGGCTTTTGGGTTTAATATATTTTACCGGGGAAATTCCCCTTTACCAAAAAAAAAGTTTTTAATCATGCCTAGGGTATGTTTATATCATTCCTTAAACTTGTTTATCATCAATTTGTTTAAATTTCTTGCCATTTAGGGTTTATAATAATTAGATTAGGGAAATATAAATCCAAGTTTTGTTGGTTCGGCTTATTAATAAGCCACGAAGGGCTTATTTAAACTTAATGGGCTTATATGTTGGTTCGGCCCAACTAGGAAACAAAAGGAAATGATTTTTCTAGCTTATGGTATTTCGGCTTATATTAGATGGCTTATTTTCTAGCTTATTTTAAAAGGAAAAAACAATAAACTTATTCGGCTTAACAAATAAGCCGAATATAGCTTATTAGGATTTTTAGCCTCGTCCCACACCGAAGGCCCAACACCACGAGCTTATCCATAAGCTTAAGTGGTTCGGCTTATTTACTTTGGGTTATCGAGGGCTTATTGATAGCTTATTCGAGAACCAAGGACTTAAACTATGCTTATTGGCTTAACATGCTTAACTAATGGGCCCGTACGAGCTTATAAGGCTTCGGCTCAACACACAAGCCCAAACCGTGACTTAAGGCCCATGGTCGGCTTAATGGGTCTTTGTTTTGACTTATTGTGAGCTTATTGATAGCTTACCATCAAGTCGAGTGTTTATTCGTTTAAAGGTTGCTTATCGGACTAAATGGATAAGTTTAAATCTACATTTTTGACTTAACGGGCCAAGGCCTAACATGAATACAATACACCAAGGCGTAAAGATCATGGTGTAGCTTATTGAATAAGTTCATGAATAGCTTATTTGGTATTGCACGACTTAGAAGCTATACGTTTAACTATTTTGAACGTAAGACGTTACAGATCATGAATTTAGGCTTATTGGGCCTAAAACCCTAATAAGGATTCGAAGGATCTTTTTGACTAGTTATAAAGAGAATTGATGATGTATAGTTTGTAGTTGTGAAATGTAGATTGAAAGTGATTTGAAATGGTTTCTAAATAAAGTCTACGACTTTAGAAAAAGTGTAAACACGAACGGGTCATGCCGAAATTTCTATAAATTAATTATACTTAGAAAATATTAGAAACACACGTGTTAAAACTAGATATACAAAAATTAGGTAAGATGCCGAACAAAATATATAAATATATATATTTTACTTAGCTATTAATTGGTAGTATTACTACATACTATTATTATTTGTTTTACTTTCGAAAACATTTCAACTACTATGCGATCACAAAGGTTAATTTTTTAGAAATACATTAACAAAAATACACTAGTAAATACTTATGCATTATCCATCATTCTTTGCTACTCATATATTAAATCAAACCTACAATACATAGGTCGTATCCGTGTACCGTTGTTCGTTTCCGCGTGATCGTACTTCTAGACGTTTACCCTATCACTTCACCAACTCAAGGTGAGTTTATAGCCCCATATTTTATTCATTTTGAATAAATGTTTTATAACTTGGGGTGAGAAACATTGCTTGTTTTTAAAACCGGACGCAAGTACAATACGTGAGATTTCCCTATTTACGTGTTGCCTAAGTAGCGTTTAGACCACTATTGCCCGAATTATCATGAACCGTTAATTACCTTTAACCGACTGACTGGTTAAGTAAGAGCGAGTGAATAAATAGATCTATTAGGACTAATTATCTCTATCCGGGTAAGAAGCACTTGTTCGAGTTTGCCAAGAACAAACGAATATATGTCACGTCGAATCTAGTTAGGTGGTCTTTGGTCGGACACCTGTAAGGGCAAGCAATTACTTGGCATGTTATATGCGACATTCCCTTATTAGCTTCGGTGTCATGAGCTTAGTGCAACGTAAATACCTTTTTATGTGAAGTTGTATCTCCTATAATTGTTGCATACGTTTTGAAATCTTGTGGTCCACTATAACAACGTTTGAACTAAACCTATGAATTCACCAACTTTATGTTGACGTTTTAAGCATGTTTTTCTCAGGTCCTTAGGCTGGATGTCGTTGCTAGATTTATGTCAAGTCTATTTGCCCGGACCGGATTTCAAGAACTTATTTATGATTTACCTATGTTTAAATACCGTTGTTGTACTCATTTTAGCTTTCGCATTTTAACTCTTAAAACATTGATTTGATCGATGTAAAACCTTATTAATATTTTGAACTTATGCAACGGTGTTTACTTTTAAAATGTACCATTAGAGGTCGTTATTTATGCTTTGAAATTGTGATAATTTATAAACGTCACGCCCCCGGACGCTTAATCGGACGGGACCCTATTTGGGGGTGTGACAGTATACTTGTCCAAAAACTTATTAATTGCTAAAAATACTTGATTTATTATTTATATAAATACATTATATAAATAATTTAATTGTTTGATAAAATAATATTTGTAAAGTTAAAAGTATTTATAAATTTTACTTTAGTAAAAACATCGTATCTTTCTTGTTTTAAATCTGTTTTATATTTTATTTATACTCGTGGCCTCGTATTAAGAAGATCTATCAATATAATATTTTAGCTACTGATGAACAGTAACTTTTATTGTCTTTCTAAAATTATATAAAATAATTTTTATATAATTTATTGTTGTAACCTTGTAAAAATTATAACTCATTCGTTATAGATTCGTTCTTTAAGTTCTTTATAGATTTGAAATCCTCATAAGATGTAATATCACAGAAAAATACCCATATATTTTTAACAGTTTTGAAATAGATGCAATTTTTATAAAACTACTTTTATAAAAACATTTTTATAGTAAATTTATAAAATGTGTAACTCCTTCGTTAAAACCTCATTTTTCGTGTTCTTTATAGTTTTGGATTCCTTATGAGTTGTACTTTCTCAAAAAAATATTAATTAATTTTTATAAATTTCGTACAGAAACAGTAAAATTATATAATGTTACTTTTTATATAAATCTTGTAAAAAGTATAACTTTTCCATTTTAATTCCATTCTTAGTGTACCTTATATATTTGAGTTCCTCATAAAATGTACTTTTTCATAAAAATAATTCCAGAATCTGTAAAATATCTCACTGTTACAGTTTTTATAAAAACACTTTTATATATTTAATTATCGTAAACTTGCAAAATTCATATTTCCTTCGTTATAATTCGGATTTTCGAGTTCTTTATATATTTAGAATCGTCATGAAATGTACTATGTTAATAAAACATAAAACAAATATTATTTTTGACAAAATAAAATAGTAGGTTTTTAGGGTTTTCCTTAAATATTCATAAAATTGTTTTTATATACTTTTAACTTGTTTAATTTGTTATAAGTTCTCTAATTCATGTAATAACACATCTTTGATATCATTTGAGTCCTCTAATTTGTGTCCATCAAATATAGTCCAAGTCTGTCCAAGAACATGTCCATTATATTTATTTACTTATATAAACTATATAAATAAATAAATTACTATAAATTATATAAATTTATCCATTGCTTGTAAATCCATAAGTAAAACATATTTTCATGTTTTTAACATCATTTTAGCCATGAACAAGTATGTCTTGATTTTATATAAACTTGCAATATTTTATAAACATGATAAAATATAACTAATGATAAAATATAACTAGGTGATGATTAACTACATAACAATTATATAAAACATGAAATTAACATATTGAAGGGATTAGGGTTTTAGGTAAAGCTTAGATGAGTGTATGTAGGTGATAACACAAGCAAGACCCAAGTATTAACCAAGAAACCCTAGTTTCTAATCAAGAAAATCCTAGGAAAACCCTAGTTTTCTTATACTTGAACAACCATTTTAATCAACCAACCAAGCTTCCAATACCCTTTAATACACCTTATATATGCTATATACCAACCTTAGTATACTTGTAATAACTTAGAAATCAAAGTTTATGAATGTTTTGTGTTGTGGAATGAAACCGTAGGTTTTTGTGTTTGAAGGGAGAGTTCTTGATTTTTCTTATAGAATGATAAGTGTGAGTAAGTATCACTTTAAGGGTTCTATTTATAACATGAACTAGAAATAAAACCACTTAAGCAATTCTATCAAATGGTTTTGATGTTGTGTTCATTGTGTCTGTTTTCACAAGCCTTTAGGGCATGGGTTTCATGTTTTAAAATTGATTTAGGGCTTATAGAGGTAGGGAACAAGTATGGTTTGTTCATGCTTTATGTAAAAGTGATATGACTAGTCTAACATGCTTGTTTTTGTCTCTTTTTATGTGTGTAGTGGTCGGCAGCCAAAGAGCAAGGAAAGAGACCAGGAACAAGACCAAAGTGATGTTGTTTATTCAAGTTAGTGGAGGTTTTGGAATTGATTTCAAGGGAATATGAGTTCTGTATGCATGAAGCATAACCGGCCAAGTATGAAAGGTGTATAAGATTTGTGAAATTTTGCTAAAAATTGTATTGGCGGGTATTTGTGGAAGTCTAAATGGGTTTATGGTTTGCCATGCATGCAAATTAAGGTTTTTATTGCGAAACATAGACGATTTACGTAACGGATATAAATAAATGATGAATAGTTATAAATTATCATTATAACAACCTTATAACACTTACTTGACGTAAACTTTTATTTGTTTGATGCCCGTTTACGTTGAATGTTGATTTTTAGTTTACGCAATTTAACTATGCGATTTGAATAAAAAGTAAACGCGTAAAATTCTAAAAACAAATAATGGAATAATTGAAGTCGTAAAATGACCTGAAATAACAGATTGTTACAAAAAGTTGCAAGTGATGCTATTAAAACTGAGAAAATTCATACCACTCAGCAAATTGCTGCTATTCTTACTAAAGGTCTTGATATTGAGCAACACAAAATTTTGTGTGGTAAACTTAGAATGTTGGATATGTTTAAACTGGAAAAAACTTGAGGGAGGGTGTTAAATATATCAAGTTTTCATGTCTAAAAGTTCAAAGGCTTGTCTTGTCATTTTCTTATTCTTTCTAACCTCTAATCCCATGTTTAGTTTGTGTTTGTATGTTGGTTATATGTGCAGGGGTTAAAGTTGCCAAGTGTTGATAGTTGCTGCCTATATAAGCTCGTCTTCGTTATTTTTTGACTCTC
>BQNB010176291.1:0-13077 GCA_026074375.1 Tanacetum coccineum
GGTGTAAATGTTGTTTATTCTAGTGAAGAAGAAGATTGATCTTTAGTTGTGACTAGTAAAAGACACTTATTTTGAATGAGTGAATGAAACTGTTGTGGATTGTTTAAATGTGTATATTTATTTGGATGTGTATGTATTTGGATATGTGCATACTTTTATTATTTTGTTCATGAATTTCTATATGTTATCCTAATGCTACTTGTACAGATGTCAGGAGAAGTTGCACGGGGTCACGGCGGTGACGGTGGCGGTGATGATCGTCCCCCTCCATACCAGATACCCACCGGTTGTGGGGGTTGCTTAAGCAACCGAGGTAAGAATTTCTAGATTATTGTAATATAAGCATAAACTTGATACATTGAATTTGCTTGTCTTGAATTTTTATGACGTTATCACTCACTTGATTTTGTAGGCAAGGGCACCCGAAAACCCAACCTTGGAGGCTGGAAAGCCGGCAGGCTGAATACCTACAAGGAAACCAGGAACCTCGGTTTAAGGAAGATCACAGATCAATTTGGCCCGCAGGCAATCTGGTTTGAGTGAAATGATAGAGGCACACTTATGCCTCTCGGTGACTACGCGGCTCATTAGGCTAACCTCCTCGGGGAGATCGTCCGAGAGTTCCCGATGTACTTCCGTTCTTGGCACAACATCCCGGAGGAGCGGAAGGTGGGGGTCCTGGGAAAGATTGGGGTTAGTTATTTCATTATCCTTTTATGTTTATTTTATTATAGTGTTATATTTATTTAATTGTGTATATATTTATCTAAATTCGTTTATTTATTTATATCATATAAATAAATGAACAAATTTAGATAAATATATAAATTATATCTCTAATCTAAGTCTGTCGTTGTTTATATTTGATTGCAGACCAGTTTGACTTGATCCCCCATGTAATCTGGACTTTGGCAAAAAATCAAGAAGGGCATAAGCAGGCATTTGGCCAAGATCTACACAACACCAGTCATCATTAACGGCAGAGCATGGGTTGTAACCCCTGACGACGGACCTTACAACGTGAAGGCATCCATAGATCCGACGTCACCGTGATCATATCAGTGGGCAGATTTGGATGCGAGATTGCCTTTTGGGTGATCCCAAGACGTTGCGGTGTGCTCAAAATGCTGAAACAGGGCAAAGTGCACGGTCATATGCTGCTGGGATCCCGGTTCAAATTGTTGTCCTTAGAGATAGGCATGTAATAAACATTATAATTATTTTACATATATATAGCTCATTATACGCTTTGGTGTGTTGTGATTTGTCATTTTTTATTTGTTTCATCTTATATACGTGTGTATGTACAGATGGAGAGCTCCGCCACTCGAGAGTACCTGTCCCTGATCCAGACCTACTTTGGATAGCATATGTGACGGTGTATTCTAGGGAGACGATGTGCTGGCTTCTTTATGTAAGTATTGTTATCAAAACAGCTACTTTAATGATTTTTTGAGAAATAATATATTAACCCGACTAATAAATTGACTATCTTATGTTTTTGTCACTACATAGGAGGAGATGCTGAGGCTACAGGGTCTAGGAACCTACACCGATGATCAGATCATGGCCATTGTTCGCCGAGGCAAGCAGCAGGGGCACATTCCTAGTGTTGGTAGGGTTTTGGCAGGAAGGGGCAGGGACGTCCTTGTGTTGCTCGAGCCTCAGCGCACGCACACTACCGATGTCGATGAGCTCAAAAGAACAAACAAGCAGCTAAAGAAACAGATGGACATGATCATGAAGGTAGTGAGGAGTGACGACAAGATGTCCCAGCTGCTTACGCAGCTTCCATCACAGTATGATGTCGGTAGTGGCAGCAGGAGTGGTGGGGGCGGGGATGATGAGTCGGGCGATGATGAGGACGCCGGCGAAGAGGAGGATGAGGAGGATAAGGATAGTTAGGACATGTTATATATGGGTAAGTATATGCTATTTTTTTCTTGAAGTATATATATTGGCGACCCTTCACCTTTATATAAACATTTGTTTCCCCGTACGTTTAGAACATGTTATCTAGGTGAATATTGACTTGTATCTTACGGATAACACAAATTTTGTAGACTATGTTATGTTTATTCATATTTTGGACGTATTTAGCTTTATTATATCAAATGCGTTGATCCGTTATATTGTATTGTGTTTTGGTACAAGTTGTAATGTATTTGGGTAGATTATATATTGGTATATACAGGTGGATATTGATTGGTCTGTTGAATTGGTGCGCCGGTTCATGCATGTTAGATTTTTAAGAGGGTGTTGCACATAAGAATTGTTGGGCTACTTAAAATTACACCGTAAGAAAAGAATGTAGTAACAATATATATCAGGGTTGCATAAAGCAAAAAATGACAGTTTTGACAATTCTTTGCACTTCGTGACCTAACATTGAGTGTAGCTCGTGTCACACCCGGCACTCATGTAGTTATGTCACTTTGCATGTTACGTAATAGGATTGTCATGTTTATTTTGGTTGCCTTTGGCTGGGTTTTGATTAAATAATTAGTAAATTTTGGTGGGTTTTAGGCTCAAGCACTGTTGGGGATTAGGTTGACCTTTTCTGGATTTGTTAATGTTAGTATTGGGACTGAATTCCTGTTGGTATTGATGTTCATATTAGTATCAGTATTTGCACTGGTTTGTAATAGATTATTCTTGGCTAGTTTGGTTTTGCGTTAGTGTTGGTGATGGTGATGTTATAGTTTTAACTAATCTGACTATGTCTTGAGTAGTTATGTGTAGTATCTCAACGTCAACATGTTTTGGTTCCACCTGGTTTTGCTTGGTTCTGCCTGGTTCTTCGTCTGATTGCACTTTGAAAGTCCCAATTTACACGTCTATATGGAATATAACACTTATCTAATGTAAAAAACCACAAGTAATATAACTTTTCAATCGTGTATATGCTTTATTGTTAAGAATCAAAGTAGTACAATGTGCTATGGGATCGCACATAGTGAATGGACAATGTAAGATCCTACCTTTGAATACAGGTAAACTTGATGATGTATCAAGTTTATAAGCGAACTTATATAGACCAGGTGATAGGATCAGAGGACTATCTAGAGGTCAAGTCAAAAGAGAACTCAGGTGGTAGTGGGATGCCTAGAGCTTCATTTTCTTTCACAAACACTTCCTGTAGGATCTTTGAGCTTCTTTTTCTTTTCTTGTCATCCATTGAGATTCCAAAGGTGGATAACTCAGGTGGTGGTGGGATGCCTAGAGCTTTTGCTTGTAATATGACCCATTGAAATTTGGCTCTAAGGCTTTGAAGTAGTAAATCATTTGAATTACTCTTTGTCTTGTAGGCCAGAGCATGTACTTCAATCCATTTACTAAATCATAGTGTCTTCAATCTAAACCTTTCATAAACAGTGAGGTTCAATAGGTCATTGCCTCTGGTGATCCTCATATTTTCTTCCTCTGTAGTTGATCTTTGTGATTGGCAGTTGATCAACCCTATGAGTGATTTGATGATTGTATTCATCAAACATATTTTTCCTTTTGGCCTCATACTCAGCCATCTTCTGAGCCTGAGCCCTGATTGTAGCAGGGTTCAAGATTTTCTTCAATGATTTCTCAGACTTTTCTTTCTCAGCTTTTAGGTCAGCCAATCTCTTCATTTCTTTCAATTGGGCCATGACATCATCATTTGTCATTTGGCCATTAGGAGTACTAAAAGGCATGAAATTTGGCATTTTAGGAGCTGAACCTCCTTCTTCCATAAAGGGCATGATTTCCTTTATGGGTTCTTCGGTTGTAATTCCCTTCCCTTTAGATTCATCTCTAGGAGGAGTTGGATCTCTAGGTAGAGTTGGCTCTCTTGGAGGAGTAGGTGAGAAGATAGATGAAGTAGTCTTGGAGAGATGTTCAGTGACTTGTTCAATTGTCATTTTAGCACCATTAGGCTTTTAGATAGGTCCAGGCATGATTGAGTTCAAAGGTGTTGGTGATGGAATTGATGATGATGTTGGAATTAAGAACTTTAATTTCTTAACTGGAGGTTCATCATCTGTTACTTTCTTCTCTAAAGTGTTTACCTCTGAACTCTTTTCCACTAAAGCATGAAGAACCAGAACATTTTCTTCATTGACAAGGGAGGTTTGTTCTACATTTGATAATTCTTGAGCTGGTAGTTGCTCCCCCTGAGCATTAGCCATAGTGGCATCCCTTAAATGTTGCTCTAATTGAGTTTGATTAGGGTTCTGAGCATCGTTATCCTCAGTTGGTGTTTTAGGGTTGTTTTTCTCCCACTTCTCCCCCTCAGCATTAGCCTTTTTATTGACTTTTGCTGCTTCGAGGAGGGAAACCATGTCCTTGAACATAGTCCTGCGATCCTGAACATGTTGAGATTTTGTGGCCACAGTAGATTAAATAAATGCTAGTTTGTTAGATGCCGCATGCATTCCTTTGCGAACCTTGTTTCTAACTGATACCTCCAGCTTATTTTTTATGACTTTGGTCAGCTCTTGCTAAAGGGTAACAAACCTGCGACTCTCCAGAGTGTTGAATGCATTGAAATGTTTGTTCATAGGACCTTGTGAATGACTAGGTAGCTGATATTGTAAACGAATGTTTAAATTGAGAATCAACATCACTGGATATATTTCTCTTCAGGGATTCCTGAACAGATTTATGGGATGGAATCCTTAAATCATCTGAGGGAAGAGTGTTCTGTAGAGCCTCTGGAGTAGTCCAGGCATAATTTTTCTTTGAGAGCATCAGCCATAATTAAAAGTACAGAGGACATGAATATCATCAGCTACTTTCTTAGCGATTGCTGGTCTTAAAGAATCAACCTTGTGGTTAAGGTATCAGCAGAAGATGACCAGGGGGTCTGACTGAGCTGGCCAATAAGAGAAGATTTAGGTGGCAGTAGTGCTTAATTAGAGAGTTGTCTGTTGACATGGATTAGAATCTTCATTATCAGAGTCTTTAGCCTCAAAGCCTGACAATGAGGCTAGGTCATCATCAGGCATGGACTGTAATCCAGAGTCTGTTTCATCAGAGTTAGCTTTCTTCGAAGTTTGATCAATCTCTATATAGGGTTTAAAACCCAGAAAAGTGATTTGAGTATCATCATCAGCCGACTGACTAGGTTGGAACCTTTTGATTATTTTGATTTTAGACTTTGTGTCATATGGGCTCTCAGGCTCTTCTTGGACAGCCTTATTCTTTTGATCATATACATCCATGATCTGCTCAAACGTGACATCCCCCATAGATTCTAACCTAGATTCCTTCACCTCCTTCTGAATTTTTTAGTCTAGTACCTGCATAAGTGTGTTAGTTAAAATAGGTGAATTTGTAATGAAGGGAAAGATCGCCATTCGATGCCCCTAAGAAGGTTGGGTGTGATTATCTAGTCCCTTTAAAGTCTAAGACTTTGTGACTCTTTTAATTGTGAGTTTGTAATAGGGGGTATGATCGACATTCGCCGCCCTTAAGAAGACTGGGTATGATTATCCAGTCCCCTCAAAAATGTTAACACTTTTGGGACTCTTTTCTTTATTCAAGGGACCCCTGAGTCTGGGTGAGGTTTAGTTTATATAGAGGTCGACTTTCATGCACAGATGGGTTAATCCAGCAAACTCTATAGTTTTCAGAGTCAAACATCATGCGTTTTTAGCCTTTTAGTATCATCTCCTGAGTGCAGACACAGAGTGTATAGAAGATTTAGAAAATTAAGTGTTGACTATGACTCTCTACTAGGTCGGGGATAGCCTTATTCTTCACCACTCTCTCCTAGAGAAGTTTGAGAGTGATTGCTTGCAATGCCTTTTATATTTAAAAATTGTTACCTTTTTAGCATAAACAGCCTGAGGCTGGTTTACTTGATCCTCTGCCGACTTAGAGGCTCCTAGACTCTGGGTGGCTAGTCTAGCAGTGGCCTTTATTTCCTCAGCATGCTAAGTCTAAGTGACTTGTTTCATTGGAAGAATAACCCTAACCTTATATGAAGACTTTGGTTTGAAAGATGGTGGGATTATCTTCTTTTTTGGCTTGAGGTCAGTTGGTGCTTTAGGTGATAGGTTGAACAGAGGTCCCGAACAAGGACTTGTCAGCGCCATCATCAATATTCACTTTCTCAAAAGAAAGGATCAAATACTGTTCAGACTCTTGAAAAAGTTTGGCTACTTTTAGCATATGTGAAGTCAAAGCAACTTCAAATGCTAATGGTTTCTTAAAAGAAGCAGTTGAAATGGTGTTATCCATCTATTAAATTAGATGCACTGTATTATCCATCTATTAAATTAAATGCACTGTAAACCACCTTTTACGGGGAATTTTTTTTGCTTTGTAAATCCCATCATGCAGCGTATCTTGCATCTCTATTATCTCACTTATGGCAACGTAACTTGCATCTTAAGTAAACGAGCTCACACAACCTCTATCAATGCTATCTACATCTATGTTTACATCATGTAAACCTTATAATATGTCAAGTTAATGTTTCAAAGATCATTTTACCAAGTACATTATCAGTTTAACATACTATTTACAAAGTTACCTCAAAACAAGCATTAAACGTTAACGTTTATATCAACACCCTATTTATATGTAATGTTATACATATAAATTGAATGTACATGCCTTAAAAGATTGGTATTATTATTAATCAATACATAATATTTGAATCATATTTTCCCTCCAAGACAATGTATAACTCGTTAAATCTTAATGTACAAGTAAGTAATGCACGAATTCATAGTAAGCTATTTACCACCATTTTTCCTAAGGAATTCGTACAAACTAATCAACACAAAGTACAAGCACTTAATGCATGACATTTACATTACATTTCCTTCTTATTTCATGCAATGTACACGAATTAAAAACCCTAAAACCCTAACCCTAACTAGATTCGAACCCGCAACCCATTTTCTTTCCTTTTTACATTTTAAACTTCAAACCACTAACCTAGCACTCTATGTCTAAGGTATATGTTTAAGCTCCTTACAAGGCTCCTCAATCACTTCTTGGCCACCATTAAGCCTCATCCATCCTTGTTCTCCCTCTTATGCACAGGACATAAACAAGAGCCCTCCCAAATCTTCATGCTAGCTTCTAAGCCTTGGATACTCACACCCCATAGATATTCCTTGTCATACCTTCTGCTCTTTGTCACCTCTCCTTTGTCCTTAATTTTCCAATCTTGGCCTCCATGGTGTTTTTTCCAACTATAAATAGACGCTACCCTTCACCATTTAATATCACACCTCAAACTCAAATTACATATTCAATGGAGTTCTAGCAGCCACGAAGGAAGAAGAGAAGTCCCAGTGCAATAAGTGAAGCCATTATCAAGGAAAACAAAGGTCTTAAAGTCGAATTCTAGGCGTACGAACCAAATAAGCCCCATTCGACCCATTTTCCAAATCGTAAGCTTGAATCCTTGTTCTATAAGCTATTTTTTTATTTTGAAACTCTTAAAAGTATCTTATAATCATGTTTGAACCCTTATTAAAAGCCTTGAGGCTCACACCCACTCGTTTTTAATTTCTAAAACCAAACGAGCCATATTAAACCCTAATAACTCGTTTTCTTAAAATTTATAAGCTAAACTTATAAGCTGTTGTTATAAGCTATTCCTATAAGCGTATTAGTCATTTCTATAAACATTTTATCAAGCCTTAAAAGCTTTAACCCATTGGATTAATTTTTATAAACCAAACGACCCATTTTATGTTTTTAAACTCGTAAAACTTTTTTTTCAATAAGCTATAAGCTCGTAAAAGCTATTATTCCTAACTTATTTTAGCTTATACTAATAATCTATAACATGCAAATATCATTTGGAATCCTAAAATAAGCTTGCATGGCATTTTGGACTTGTTTTGCAAATATATTCCATGCAAGAGGTATATATCGTAACTTTGTGAAATTAATAACTAGAGGGGCTGAAAATATCATTATTTCAAAGTTATAACTATAAGGACCTATTTTGCTAAGTTTCAAAAGTTAAGGTTGTATAATTATTAATACTTTATTTATAAAGGACTAAATTTTTTAAAAGTTTTTAAAATCATAGGGATATATTGTTATATTTTGCATTCTTAAAAATATTAAATATAAATTTTTATATAAATTATAAAAAATTTAGACTTATATATTATAAACTCGTCTTGTTAATACCAGTCACATTTGTCGTTATTAATACAGTACGATCGAGCTTATAAATTAATTAAGTTATATATTTAACGTAATTTATCATCGACGAACTTTTGAAAAACTTATAATCTTATCGTATCACGCTACTAGGGAATTTCATATGAGGGGTTTCATTTGAGTATACGTTTTGACGAGTTTGTTGGGTTTACGATTTAAAGTGCCCTAGCTCTTCAAACGATACTGCATGACCTCTGAATTATGATAGCCCGAACAGTGATACAATATGTATGTTAAATTCCGTAAAGTCTGAAATATAAACAATCAAACTAAGACTTGACATATTACCCCAGGTTGTGTGACGAAGTCGTTACTTTCACTTGATATACTTTTGCCATGAATCAGATTTTCCTGTTAAGGTGAGTTCATAGCCTCACTTTTAAATCTCTTATTTTATAAACCCGTGAGGGGGATACATGCTATAAATCATGAATACAAGTGTTTTCTAACTGTATGCTTTCCTGAATTTATTATTGCCAAAAGTCCCACACATCATGCACCATTAATCATTTGTAATCGAACGTACTTAAAACATAAATATGGTTGAGTGAACGCGAATATTGTGGATAGTACTATTGGAATTGACGAATCCCGTTTGTGTTAGCTGGATAAGTAACCAAACGCACTATATTTAAAACTCATGGGTATATGGTAATTACCTACACTGGGGGCCATTATTATCTTATATATATCATGTTTGATTGATATATACCCAAGTCAGTTTGTGTGCCATAAGCTTAGATGCAATAATATTGTTTTCTTATAATAATTGTACATGCATGCAATTATTACTATTATGGGTATAATCATCGTGCCCATGATTTTTGTTGAACTTGTATTCAAATTGTTTATCTAAACTATGGAATTTCATAAACATTGTTGTTGAACCTTTTTAGCATGTTTATCTCAGGCAATTGAGCAACTTATGGCACAGAGTGGCATGGACTTGAAGATGGCTAAACTGTTATCATTTAAACTTTATGTCTTCCTATAGATTTTGGGACCTCCGTTTGTAAAAACTCTGATGAATAAATAAATGATAACAAAATTTTCCAAAAACGTTTCTTTATGAGCGTTTTCTATGATTATGCTGTTGTTCTATTGAAGTAAATCCAGATTAGCTTCCGCTGCTATATGTCAAAAATGGGGGTGTTACGGTGTGGGGTTTCACAAAAGTGAGAGCATCGTTGATGTAGTTCTATCCTAACAGTTTCTCAAAAATCAAGGATAAAAACCTAGTATAACAAATATTTGCCTCCCTGTTCTTCTTCCCATTTTGAAGCTTATGAACTAAGTCAGAAAAAATGATTGCCCCAATGTCAATCTCCAGCCCCCAAATAAGACTATATGCATTGGTCTGCTAATTCAGGTTCAGTTGGTCATGTGATCCATGCATCCCACCCAAACATTTGACAGTATATTGCAAGAAAATTATCCAGGTGGGTGTAAAATACTTAATCTTTAATGACGAAGAGTTAACAAGGATGGTGGAAGAAAAGGGATGGTTTGTCCTTGTCAAATAAACCCAAAGTAGCCAGCCCAGCCCTCACGGTCTTTTTGGGGGTAAGGGAATATAATTTTTACAAATAGGTAGGCCAGTGGCAGATATAAACTCATCTTGAGTAAAGGACTAAGGTTTTTCAAATGATGAAGTGATGGTCTTGGTTGCCTCATCTACCTCCGTTGTGTACCAGAATTCTCTGAGGTATTCTGCGTAGATTGCGAAGGGTTGAATGGTTAAAGCGGCATCGATGCAACAGTTTGTGAGAAAACTAAGCATGGGATGGTATAAATCGTTTGTGTGCTCGAGTAGTACAACTACATTATTGAAAGCAATGATACCATCCTCACACTTAAATTTTACTTTTGGTGATGGTGATAATTGTAATGATTGTTGTGAAGAAGTTGATTCCGAAGCCATTTGATTTTTAAAAGAAAACAAATTTGTTTCAATTTGGATGAGAGAATTTGTGAGAGATGATGAAAATGGAGGTTTTAGGGTTTTGAGTGTAAAAGTAATGTTTGTGTGAAAAAGGTAAACAGTTTATACCTCAAAAATCTTATATGTTTGAAAATAAAAGTTGTTTAAGTTTCGCATTAAATGTGAGTGGTAAAACTGTCACAAAATGTGGGGCCCCTTGCCCCTTCGTGTACTGAATTTCTGCATTTTCTGAGAAAATTGGTAAAAAAACTTTTGAGTAGATCTGAATTTAATATTAAAAATGTTTGTCTTTGAACTAGGTAGTTACATTTAAGTTACCTTAAAAACATTTAATATTCAAGTCAGTTATCACTTAAAGCCTTTTTCTTATCAGAGACCTGTTTTTAAATATTGAGCATACCCAACTCAGCTACCAATCTAGTAAAGCTAGGCTTAGCTAGTGGTTTAGTAAAAATATCAGCTAGTTGTAAATCAATGGGTACAAAATGAAGCTCCATATCCCCTTTTATAAATGGGTCTCTATGAGTGATACCTGATGTTAATATGTTTTGTCCTAGAGTGCAGTACTCGATTGTTTGAAATGGCAATGGCACTTGTATTATCGCAAAATATAGGAACCTTGTTATAGAGAACATCATAGTCAGCTAGCTGACTCTTGATCCAGGGGAGTTGAACACAACATCCAACAGCAGCAACATACTCAGCTTCAGCTGATGACATAGCCACAGAGCTTTGCTTCATTGCACTCTAACATACTAACTTTCCACCAAGTATTTGGCAGGCCCCTGATGTACTCTTTCTATCCAGGTTACATCCAGCATAGTCTGAGTCAGAGTATGCTTTCAGATTAAAGCCTGATCCTTTTGGATACCAGAGGCCTAGATTTGGAGTTCCTTTAAGATACCTGAAAATTCTTTTTACAGCAACAAGGTGGGATTCCTTAGGGTTAGCTTGGTACCTAGCACAGAGACATGTGGAGAATTAGATATCAGGTCTGCTAGCTGTGAGATACATCAGTGACCCTATCATGCCTCTGAACAATGTCTCATTAACAGAGACCCCTGACTCATCAGGGCCCAAATTGTTTAGGGGAAGCATAGGGCATTTCACTGAGGCACTATCAGCTAGGTCATACTTTTTGAGTAAATCTTTAACATATTTTTCTTGACAAATAGAGATTCCTTTGAAATCTTGTTTTATTTGAAAACCCAGAAAATAAGTTAATTCACCCATCATACTCATTTCATACTTTTTGGTCATCAGCTTGCCAAATTGTTTACTTAATTTTGAACTGGTTGACCCAAAAATGATATCATCCACATATATATGTACAATTATAACATCACTCTTAGTTTTATAAGTAAAAAGAGTGTTGTCAATGGTACCTCTGACAAACTTGTGCTGAATAAGAAATTTTGAAAGAGTTTCATACCATGCTCTGGGGGCTTGCTTTAGCCCATAGAGAGCTTTATCCAACTTACAAACATGATTGGGAAATTCACTGCTTTCAAACCCAGGAGGTTGTTGAACATACACCTCCTTTGAGATTTTCCCATTCAAGAATGCACTCTTCACATCCATCCGATATACCATAAAATCCATGTAGGCTGCATAAGCAAGAAAGATCCTGATGGCTTCTAGTCTTGCAATAGGTGTAAATGTTTCTTCATAATCAATCTCTTCCTGCTGATTATACCCCTGAGCAACCATCCTTGCTTTGTTCTTAATGACAATCCTATTTTCATCCATCTTGTTTTTCCAGATCTATTTGGTCCCAATTATGGTTTTACCATGAGGTTTAGGGACCAAGGTCCAGACCTTGTTTCTTTCAAATTGAGTCAGCTCCTTTTGCATTACAATAATCCATCCTTCTTCCAGAGCTTCAGTAAGCTTCTTTGGTTCCATTTCAGAGAGAAAGTTAACATACAGACATTCATGAGCTGATGCAGCTTCTGAGTCTCTGACCCTACTTCTTGTGGTGGTTCACCAATAATGTTAACTAATTCAATGTGCTTTTCTCTTGACCATCTGTCTTGAGGAACTAGAGGTTGAAAGATGTCTTTAGCTGAGGGTGAAATGATTGGTGAGGGTTGAACAACACTGATCGGTTCACTTAGGACTGTGTCTTAACATTCAGCTGACTTAAGATTGTCAGTTGATTCAAGATAGTCAGCTGATTCAAGATGGTTAGCTGATTCAAGCTGATTATGATCACTAAGAGCTGGGTGATCATCAGCATCCATGAACTCAGGTAGATCTTTAGGGGTGACAGAGATCTGAAGAACGGGTGTTTCAGAGGGTGTGGTGTTTTTATATGCAGGAATGTAGGGAAAGTACTCAGTATTGCCAGGGTACTGAGTAGCTTCACTCCTTGGTTTAAGGAATTCATCATCTGGAAAGGTTCTGTTTCATTGAAGTTGATTCCATCACCTTCTGTACTAGATTGAAAAATGGCTTCATCATCTTCGCTGAATGTAACATGTACTGTTTCTTCCATTTCTTGTCTTCTGATGTTAAACACCCTAAAAGCTTTAGCCACAGAAGAGTAGCCAAGAAAGAATCCATCAACAACTTTTTCATTAAACTTTCCTAAATGGTCCCTATGATTGTGAATATGAACAGGACACCCAAACACATGGAAATAGCTGATATCAAGAGATCTTCCTCTGAACACATCACATGATGTCTTCCCATGCCATTTTATAATGATGGGTCTGTTTTAAGTGAAACAAACAGTATTGAAAGCCTCTCCCTAGAATTGTTTAGGGAGTTTTATTAGCCTTAAAATATGTTGACTTATACAAAATTACATTAGTTTACAATTGACTTATACGGAATTACATTAATAATATGGCTTACTTTCATTTTTATCCTCCCTAACCTCCGGATCGTGTATGTTTTAGGCTTAGAATCTTAATGTTAACAATTGGCATCAGAGCCTAGGAGGAATTCGTGTTTGTGTGGTT
>BQNB010176292.1:0-11294 GCA_026074375.1 Tanacetum coccineum
TAAATAATATAAACTTCTAGTTATTTTTCTAATACATAGGCTCTAAATATTTGTTTGAAGTTTAGAATGAATTCCACTAGAGCACAACATCAACAAAAGGCTGGAGACCTACGTATAGCAGATAACAATGCTACACACACTATCCTTAAGTCAAAGAAATATTTTTCTGAATACAGACAAACCAAAGGAACAATATGTACAATATTAAGTCCCGTGGACTTGATAGAAGGAACAAGAATAGCTAATTTCATACTATCAAATGGCATAAAGTTTTGGATAAAAAATGCTATATTTTCTCCTAAGTCTAGTAGAAACTTGTTTAATATCAATGACATATATTTTAATGAATATTGTGGAAACCTTAGGGGGGGGGGAGGTGAAAAGGTTTTATTTAAAAACTTTAAAACTTTTGTATCAATTTGTCACACCCCGACAAGGCGAAAACACGGGATGCGACGGAGAATTGATAATCACAACACAAGATACAAGATAGAGAAATACTAAAATGTATTCAAGATATGTGTCGTGTCATTCCCCGACCACAAGTAGCACTTGAGTGAAGATCCGTCAAACAACACATCACATACTCACAAAGATTACAATCCAGATTCCCACGCAGGGGATAAAGCTAGTCTCAAGACAATGTAATCTAAAATGCTCAAGATCACTCAAAATAACAAATGCAAGTCTCTTAGAAGATTGATCTATACTGGATGCCCTTAAGGTCGGCTAAAGCTCACAACAAAACTTCACTGATCATTAACATTACCTAAAAATGATACTCGAAAAGGTCAACATAAAGTTGGTGAGCTCGTAGGTTTGATTACAACCTAGTTGCTGTGCCATAGTTCACAGGTGGACAAATGTGCAATATGACAGTGAATACATGCAATAGATAAGATACCAACGTAGCAACACATGCTATCGAAGGTCCATAGATACACCATAAATATATATACCAACACTCTCAAAGATCTAAGCTTCTAATTAACACGCACCTAAAGCCTACCAGCTGGAGCTAAACATAGGCGAAAGATCACAAGATCAAAAGATACCTCACAATACCACATATGATCTACATACAAGTTCTACCAATCTCATGTCATTCACATAGAAGTCATAGGCACATAGCATTGTCCAAAAAGATAAAAGTTTCACACAGTAATAAAACAAGTTCAAAAACAGATTTTTGAGTATCATTTCCCCCTAACGGAAAAAGAGTCACGAATGGGTCCAATATCATATATAATATTATTTTCAAGTTCTAAGATTCGATTTAGGCCCAATAAAGGCCCAAAATGTTATTTTCAAGTTCTAAGATTCGATTTAGGTCCAATATCATATATAATATCAAATATAAGTATGAGAAATATACCACAACGCAAGCCAAGACTCACGGACCACGACCAAGCCAAGGTTTGGCTCATCTTATTGGGTCGTGACCCTTTTAAGCCAAAAATAAGCTATCCGTAACTTATTTTCAACCCGATAAGCTTTGTTAGGCCTTAAATATCATACTAAGCTATAACCAAAAGCCACAAAAATAAGCCGGACTACAAAAATCCCACAATAAGCCACTGCTTATTGGGATTTTTGGGCCGTGGGTTATAATAAGCCCAAAAACAAGTCCATTAAGCTTTAAATAAGCTAATAAGCTTCTGAGTTCATTTAGATACCAAAATAAGTTACCAAATAAGCTCACAAAAATAAGATACCATTAGTAAATAACCAAAACTATGTTTCCATGTACTCTTTATTTAGCCAAAAGGTAATAAGCCTAAAATAAGCCGAATATGCTTATTTTTAAGCTAGGCAATAAATAAGCTACTTACCAAATGAATATTTTTCAACCATCACAACCACAACATAAAAATAATAACCCTTGTTCCCTTTTTATTTGTGTTCGAACAAAAAACGCACCCTTAATGGGTTTCCGTAAATTTTTCGTGTTTGATTTTTAGAAAATGCACTATACAACTAGCTTCTACGCATCATTAGACATTCAAAAGTACAAGTTAAATCAAAATTTTGAAGACTTACAAAGAGGGTTTTGAAAGCGAGTTAGGATACGATCCGATAACCCAAACGTTGTTTAAATGATAACTCGAATACTAGAATCAACCCAATACTCCTAAATCTTTATGTTCTTGATCAAAATTGCAAAATTTTAAGTGTGTGTGTATGTGTTATATTCGGACGCAACAAGGAGAGAGCAAAAGAAAAAAAATGGGTTTTCAAATCATGAACTATGTGTGATATGAAACAAGACAATATACATGTACTAGAGGTTGGGACACCTTAGTTAAAAATTAGCCACCCTTGTCCCCTTGGTGGTTCGAAACAGAATGGAATCCAAGAGCGGTTCAGGGTGCCTTTTTGTGTCAGTTTCCTTTAAGACTCAACGATATCGATTTTAAAATGCTACTCAAAGATTCCTAGTATTTTTAATGAACTCAAAAATACTTTTCTATGAATTTTGAATATTTACACGACATATTTCGCAGTTAAACTTCCCAAATTTGATTTGAACATTAACGAACGTGTTGGGACTCGTTATAAGATATCTCAAGCTAAACACGGGCAATCTCCCGGAACATGATCAACATAGACAAAATCCTCTAAAAATTATTAACACAATCACATATAACTAAGATAATCAAGATTAACATAGATTTACCACCGTCAACACGGTAATTGCTCAAACGAAACTAACAAAAGTCAAATAGTCAAAGGACTAAATTAGAACATATAGATCTCAAAAAAGTGCAAGGGTTACATTCTACCCCCCATTAAAAAGAATTTCGCCCTCGAAATTCAACTAGTGCTAGAGCTAAAAAGATGCGGGTACTTGAGTTTCATTTGATCTTCACGTTCCCACGTGAACTCAGGTGCTCGTTTCGAATTCCATCAAACCTTGACGATGGAAATTCTACTCTATTTAAGTTTCTTGAACTCTCTCTCTAAGATTTCCACAGGTTCTTCTACAAAATTCAACTTAGCATCAACCTAGATCTCATCCAAAGGTATCTGTAGTGTTGGGTCAGCCAAACACTTCTTAAGATTTGACACGTAGAATGTGTCATGAACACCATTAAGTTATTCCGGTAGTCTAAGTATATAGGCTACAGGACCGATCCTCTCAGTGATCTTAAAAGGTCCAACGAATCTAGGTGCTAGTTTACCCTTCTTCCCAAAGAGTACAACACTCTTCCAAGGCGACACTTTGAGCAAGACATGATCACCTACACTGAACTCTAAAGGTTTCCTCCTTCTATCGGCATAGCTTTTCTGACAATCACGTGCAACTTTAAGCCTATCCTTGATCTGTGAGATCTTCTCAGTAGTTTCTTGCACTAGCTCAGGTCCTATCAGTTTCCCTCCTCTAACTTCTGCCCACTTGATCGGTGAGCGACATTTTTTACCATATAAGGCTTCGAAAGGCACACACCTCACACTAGAATGATAACTATTGTTATATAAAAACTCAACTAATGGAAGATGAACATCCTAACTTCCCTCAAAGTCAAGGACGCATGCTCTAAGCATGCTTCCAAGGTCTGGATAGTACACTCACTCTGACCGCTGTTCTAAGGGTGGTAAGCCGTACTCATGTCTAACATAGTTCCTAATGCCTCTTGCATTGTTTGCCAAAACCTCGATGTGAAATGACTATCACGATCATATAGCAACGATCTCATTCAGATAGAGTCTAGCTAACCTATCCATCTCATAGTCCTCACGCATAGGTAGAAAATGAGCAGACTTAGTTAATTGGTCTATAATAACCTAGATTGTGTCATGCCCACTACTAGTCCTTAGTAGCTTCATAACAAAGTCCATTGCTATTCTCTCTCATTTCCATTCAGGGATCTCAGGTTGCTGCAGTAAGCCATATGGCCTTTAATGTTCAGCCTTCACCTTCAAACAAGTTAAACATTTGCTCACATACACATCTATATCCTTTTTCATTCATGGTCACTAGTACATATCCCTAAGGTCATAGCACATCTTATCAACTCTTGGGTGTACAAAGTACTTTGACTTATGGGCTTCATCCATTATCAGGGTTCTCACATAACCCTTCAAAGGAACCCATATTCGATTTAGGTAATATAATGCTTCATCACTCCTATGTTCTATCAATTCATCTAGTCCTCTTTACAATCCTGCAGACACATCAAATGCCTCCTTTTGAGCCGCTAGTATCTTATCCTTGATACTCGACTGAAGGGTCATGTTCATAGCTTTAATCCTCTTAGGTTTGATCCTCTCCTTCCTACTTAGTGCATCAGCTACTACATTCGCCTTACCAGGATGGTAACGAATTTCACAGTCATAGTCGCTGAAAAGCTCTATCCAGCGACGCTGACGCATGTTCAATTCCTTTTGTTTAAAGATATGCTGAAGACTTTTATCGTCGGTATAAATAACGCTCTTTGTCCCATACAAGTAGTGTATCCAGATCTTGAGAGCAACCACAACCACGCCTAATTCCAAATCATGGGTGGTGTAGTTTTTCTCATGTATTTTCAACTGCCTAGATGCATATGCTATTGCTTTACCTCTTTGCATCAACACATAACCTAATCATAGGCCTGATGCATCATAGTACATCTTAAAATCTTCCGATCCATCAGGGAGAGCTAGAACAGGCGCATTTCATAACTTATCCTTCAAAGTTTGAAATGCCTTTTCCTGTTCCTCACCCCAATTAAAGGTCTTGCTTTTCTGAGTCAAGATGGTAAGCGACTTAGCTATCTTAGAAAAGTTCTCGATGAATCGACGATAATACCCTTCCAAACCTACGAATGAACGAACTTCGAACGGAGTTCTAAGGGATTCCCAATTCTTAATAGCTTCAATCTTACTAGGGTCTACATGAATCCCATCACCATTAATCACATGACCAAGAAACTGTACTTCTTGCAACCTGAATTTACACTTAGAAAACTTAGCATACAGTTTCTGCTTCTTGAGTAGTTCTAAAACTAACCCTAGATGCATTTTATGCTCCTCTCTGGTCTTAGAGTAGATCAAGATATCATCTATGAACACTATCATAAACTTATCTAGATAAGGTCTACACACTCGGTTCATCAAGTCCATGAATATCGTTGGTGTGTTTGTCAGACCAAAGGGCATCACCGCAAACTCCCAATGTCCATATCCGAGTTCTAAATGCAGTCTTTGGAATGTCGTCCTCATGCACTCTTAGCTGATGGTATCCGAACCTAAGATCTATCTTAGAGAAATACTGCGATCCTTGCAGTTGATCGAATAGGTCGTCTATCCTAGGGAGTGGATAATGATTCTTAATGGTCAACTTGTTCAACTCTCTATAATCAGTGCACATTCTAAAAGATCCATCCTTCTTCTTAACAAATAATACCGGTGATCCCCAAGGCGTTGAGCTTGGTCGAATGAAACCCTTGTCCTAGATTTCCTTGAGTTGACCTGACAACTCCTCCATTTTAGTAGGTACCAATCAATAGGGAGATTTCGTGACCGGTATAGCTCCAGGGATTAGATCGATATGAAACTTGATTTCTCGATTAGGTGGTATTCCTGATAAATCATCCAGAAATTCCTTGGTAAAGTCTCTAACCATGACAATATTCTCCTTTTTTTGTTCCTTGGATTTTGCACTCCTAAGATGCCTCACCTTCTCTTCTAGTTTTTCACCTACGACTCTAAGTGTCTCGCCATTCCGTAGTGGGATCCTAACTACCTTCTCATGGCAAATGATCTCAGCCTTGTGTTTGGACAACCAGTCCATTCCTACGATCACATCAAAACTCCCACTTCCAAACAATATTAGATCAATGTTAAAGGTACGCCCTTCTATTTCTAGTTCACAGCCTCTAATAACCTTATCGATCTCCACTAGCTACTCGCTAGCTATCTCAATCTTATAACTGAATCCTAAGTTACTGGTCTCTATGCCTAACAGAGGTGTGAAAGCAGTGGAAACAAAGCTATAGTCAGCACCAGAGTCAAATAGTGTTGTAGTAAAATGATTGTTTAGAGTGAACATAACCGTCATGATGTTCGGGTCCTGGCGAGCCTCCTCTGCCCCCAGCACGAACGCTCCTCCAAGTGCCCGATTACCATTATTCCCATGACCTTGAGCCTCATCAATGGACACAACTTGGTTCGGACGACCTCCCCTAAGTCTTTGTGCTTGGTTTAACCTAGGGCATGCTGCCTTGAAATGATTGGTACCACCACATTCAAAACATGCTCCATAAGCAGCAGTTGGGTTTCTAGCATTTACTGGGTTCACCATTCTAGGTACCACTCTACAGTCCTTAGCAAGATGCCCAAGGCAGTTGCAATTAAAACAAGCTCGACAAGGCGACTCAGGTGAGTGGTGTAAGTTATAGTTCGTACACTTAGGTGCCGTACATGTGAACTCTTTCCTTACTGGATAGCAGTTGTAGCAAAAGCATTCCCAGTCCTAGACCTCTTGTTATAATCCTTCACATTCCTATCTATACTAGGCTCTCCACCGTTACCTCTCCTCTCAATGTTCTTCTTAAGTGACCCATTCCTAATGGCTTCATCTGTTAGTGTACTAGCTTTCTGAACAACTTTTCGAATTGTTGCTAGCTCCATTCCTGCTACCATCCCATGGATCTATGAAGCAAAGCCATAAATATACCTCTCAATCCTCTTGTTCTCAAGGGTAACTAAATGGGGAAACTAACCTAGCCAATTCATGAAACCTATTGGTGTACGTAGCATGGCCAGCCTCGACCATGGCGTGGTTCCAAAACTTATTTTCTAGTTTTTGCATCTCATTGACCTGGAAAAATTCCTCCCTAGTCAAAGTCTTAAAGTCTTCCTATGACTTCCCAACAGTGGCCTCTTGGCTCCATGTGTAGATCTAAGAGTTCCACCACGTGAGAGCCTTACTAACAAATGACCCAGCAGTGTACTTCACCTTTTGATTATCCCCGCATCCACTCATATCCTGAACTGACTCCATCTTCTCAATCTAACAGGTATAGACTATATCACCTCCCTTACCATCATACTCTTTTGGGTTACAAGCTAAGAACTCCTTATAGGTACAACCTCTTCGGTCGTTGTTTGCAATGACATTCTTAACATCGCCCTGGATGTTGTCATTGATGGCATCGCCATTTTGATTCCTAACATTCCCTTGACTGTTACCTTGGCTGCCTACTTGGGCTATGAGGGTGGGAAGTAGGTTATGTAATTGTTGAATAATGATCATGGAGAAGTCCAGGACTCCATCGAAACCTTTATTCGCCCTAACACCTCGGTCATTTCCTTGACCACCAAGTTCACCAATTATTTCATTGTTTCTCCTCACTGGTTCTCTAGTTCTTCTAGCTCCTCTACCAACTCGTCTACCCATTCCTCCACCTCGTGGTGCAGCAGTAGATCATCCTGCACTTCATGTCATCATCCTTGGCAGCATTATTTACACAAGGAAGAACATGGGTGCACTGTTAGGTAAGCGCGGGAAGTCACCAAAATTTAGTATAAACCTAAATTATACTATACACCATCATATGGTCCTAAGGTGTCAACACCGATTTGTGTGGACGATAATACTAAATATGCGTGAGTCATGATACGTTTATAATTACATTGGCCATCGTATTTATACCCATATCCTTTCCCAGTTGTACTTAGTATTAGGCTCACACATTTCAATGAATGACTTAACTAGTACCATATACTATATAACCACATAAACACGTATAAGCGGAACACCGCGCACATAGATCCTATAACGCAACTATATGCAGGTTCCTAGGTTATAGTCTAGGCCAACCCACCTAGTTCTCTATAACCTTGGCTCTGATTACTATTTTGTCACACCCCGTCATAGGCGGAAACACGAGAATGCAACGTAATGATCAATCATAACACAAGATACATAATAGAGAAAAACTAAGATGCATAAATGAAAAGTGTCATGATGACCATCAACCTCAATCCAACCTTGAGTGATGTCCCATCCAAGAACACAACACATAGTCATCAATTATTACAATTATAAATCTACGCAGGGGTCCATACAATCTTAAACCTCAATCCTTAAGAAAACCAATCCATAACATACATCAAATGCAAGACTTCTCAAACAAGATTCCTACGGAATTCTCTAAAAGTCTGCTACATGCACCACAACCTTAACGATCATTAACTTCACCTTAAAATGATACTCGAAAACGTCAACAATAATGTTAGTGATTCAAAACCCATTCGTTGTGCCGATATTTTCAACAATGGACAATTGTGCAATATGACAGTGAATATATGTAAACAAACCCATGACTTAGCATCACCTCTAATCATGTACCATGACCTAGCATCCTCGCTAGTCACCAAACTAGCATATACCAATGCTCTTGGAGTCGCAACTCCGAATGTCACTTACACACCTAAGGGCCTACCAGCTAGAGCAATTACTTAGGGCAGGACCACCACAAGACATAGCAAATCCTTGCTAATCACATACATTGCCGTGCATCTTGATGCATGCATGTATAATCAAACCACATAATATTCACATAGCAGTCATAAGGACATAATTGTCCCAAAAACAAAACCACGTTTCGCACAATTCATAAAAACAGTTCAAAACATATTTGAGTATCATTTTCCCCTAACTGAAAAGAATTAAAAAGTGGGGCTAGAAGAACTCACCTCAAGCAGCAAACTCAATATCACACAAGCAAATGCAATGACTTCCGAACACGACCTAGTCCAATTAATGTTCCATTTTAATCATTCATTTCCAAAACAATTTTCAGGTTTGATGCATAGAGGTTAGACGCATGTTGTACGGTTATCTTTAGCGTTTTGGTGATGTGACGGTTGACGACTTAACTTCAAATGATACCATATTCCAACTTATATCTCAGTATAATATACTTATACTATTTAAGTAAAATAGTTAAGTAATATAAGATAATAAATACGTATAAATATACTTCGATAAATCCATTCGGTACACTTAGTTACCATAAATATACCATTTACACTATACGAAATGAAACGTTTATTTACGTTAAACATTTTAGAAAAGTTTTGAGAAAAAATATATTTTTCGTCTTTTAGTCGACGTATTAAAATAATAAAATAATAATGTTTTATTATTAAATCAAAAAATCACGTTTTAAGTAAAAAAATTGAAGTATAGACTTTTTACGAATTTTCGACATGACCCGTACATCTACACAATGTTTCGCAAGGTTTTCAAACCTTAATTTCAAACAATTTTACAATTTCACCCTTTTTTGACACAAATCTCAAAATCGTATCTCGCAATGTTTGACAAACCACATTTTCCAAAACGACTTTCAATATCAATTCGCAAGTACATTTCATTTACCAAAAGTCCGTCAAAACTCTCAAAATGACTAGCTAACTCTTATTGGGCTTTAAGGCCCATTAAGGATCCATTAAGAGATTTACATATATATAATATGTTTTTGGCCCGATATTAAAGCCCATTAGAGAAAATAAGCCCAAACAATAAGTAATAAAGTAACCCAGACCACAATATGCCCTTAATAAGCCTCGTCACACAAGGACTTATTAGGCCGTAAGCCCATAAGCTCCAAAACCTATATGTTAAGCTTAAAAATAATCTAATAAGCTACGTAGCGTATTTGGTTATCACCATAAGCTATAATAACAGTCCACAAAATACGACATACGAGAGTAATAACCAAAAACACTTTCCTTGTGTTCCCTCAAACTTGTCGTAAGCTAATAAGCTCAAAATAAGCTATTCGAGCTTAAGAATAAGCCAAAATAAGCCATATACAAAATAAGCTACATAGCAAAAATATATTTTCAACCATCACGACTACAATATCAAACTAATAAAACCTTATCCTCTTTTATTCCATTCGAACCAAAACCGAACCATATATACCATTTGTAAAAAATGTTCACCTTTGATTTTAAATGATCGGTCCGTACAACTAACATCTATGCATCATTTACCATACAAAAGTACAAGTTAAATTAAAATTTGAAAGACTTACAAAGAGGGTCTTCAAAATAAATTTTGACACGAACCGGGCAACCCAAATGTTGTTTTAAAGAATACCCGAACACTAGACTCAACCCGGAAACACTCTCAACCACCATGTTCTTGATCAAAAGTCAAAAATAAATTTGTATGTGTGTGTGTGTGTTTGGATGTGGCCAAAAGGAGAGGAAGAGAAAAGTGTGTGTTTTGATTTTGAAAACAATGAACTATGTGTGATTTTGATACCAAACAAAACATATGTACCAAGCAAAGGACCAAGGTCCTTAAAAAGGAGCCATCTTGTCTCCCAAGGGGTTAGAACCCGCGGCAAGGGATCCAAGGGCTCGGGATTGCCTTCTTTTGTGTCGGGTTCCCTTAAAACTTGAAAAACTTGATCGTAAAATACCCAAAGTAAATTAGCATTTTTATTCACCTTAAAATACTTTTCCAATAACTTAGAGTATTTACTCAATACGTTTCCATGTTATACTTTCCAAAAACTCATTTGGACATTTACAGACGTGTCGGGACTCGTTTTTTAGCATTTCTTAAAAATTCACAGGTCAACCACCCGGAACATAAATAACATAATGATACCCTCTAAAAGGATTATTATACACCATGTAACAATAAAACACCTCAATATCATAAATCCACCACCGTCAACACAGTACATATTCTAATAAAACTGACAAACGTCAAATAGTCAAAGGACTAATATCAGAATAATATTCAAAACACAAAAAAGGGCAAGGGTTACACCCAACCTTTCCCAAAATCAATCACTCTAGCACGCAGCATGTCCTCCAAAGTTTGTATGGTTCTTTCACCTTGACCATCTCGTATCCAATTGAGTACCTAGAGCTTTGTTTAGCGATTGCTAGAATTGAGATGTAAATCTACCATCTCGGTCAGAAATAATCGAAACTGGCACACCATGCTTTAAGACAACTTCCTTTAAGTATTGTCTCGTCAGTTTCTCCATTGAGTCATTTTCTTTCATTGGCAGGAAATGAGCGGATTTTGTGAGTCGGTCAACAATTACCCAAATTATATCTTGTCCAGTCAACGTCCTTGGCAACTTAGTAATGAAATCCATAGTAATGTTCATCCACTTCCATACTAGGATCACAGGTTGAACCAATAAACTGGATGGTTTTTGGTATTCAGCCTTGACCTTAGCACATGTCAAACACTTACTGACATAGGTGGCAATCTCAGCCTTCATATTCGGCCACCAATACAGCTTCTTTAAATCTTGATACATCTTGTC
>BQNB010176293.1:0-13076 GCA_026074375.1 Tanacetum coccineum
AAATTACGTCTCATAAATTCGTGAAACTTGTTAATACATCATGTTTAATGTTTATACTATAGACATGGTGTTAAAGACCGATTATAGATGGTCAATCTCCCAAGAACAAGATAAGAAACCGAGAAGATAAGGCCCTTAGAGCGGGCAAGACTCCAAGAAAATAATAGAGAAACTAGACTCTAAAATACTTTCATTTCATTCATATCTTTTCATCTAAAAGCATTACAAATATTTAAAGGAAAGAACATGCGGTTACAACTACTTACTAGATAATGGGAAACATGCTACTAGAAAATCTATGCTTAGGGTCGACGAAATCGACCCAAAATTGCAAAGGGTGTCGACCCTAAGATCTTAGGGTCGACAATTTCGACCCTAAATGGTCGATCCAAAAACTTCGACCCAAAAAATTTAGGGTCGACGTCCCCTTTGCATGTTTGGGTCGACAGTGGGGACCGCTTAGTTTCAAACAAAAAGGTTGACCAGAAATTAGGGTCGACTCTTCTTTGGAGTTTTGGGTCGACATAGTCGACCCTTTTTTTATTTTTAAAAAACTCGGTAAAAAGTAAATAATACTTTTATTCAAAAAAAATTAGGGTCGACGTGTCTTTGAAGTTTTGGGTCGACACTGTCGACCCTAATCTTTTACATAAAAATCTACAACCGTTTAAAAAAGCCACGTCAGATTATGTTACATTAGGGTCGCCAATGTCGACCCTAATTTTAAAGATCTTTTTCCTAATTTGGCATTAGGGTCGACATTGTCGACCCTAATTTTTCCTGGGCATAAAAAAAAACTGGGCTGGATCACAGTTTTCCAGATTTTTTTCAAAATTTTTTCTGGAAAAAATCTATATTTCAACAAATCCAGAAATACAAATTCGACAAATCCATAATACGATAGAATACCAAATGACTAAACGTTATAATACCACAAATCCACAATACGATAAATTACTAAACGTTACAATACCATTCAACAAAATCCACGCCACGATAAAATACTAAATCCATGTTTCACAAAGGTAACAAGTCTCAAAGTTATTACACCATCTAAAAATGCATCAGAATTACGATTGGATATAGTGGTCCAACTCTTATCAATTGTCATAACTGCCTTGCCTAAATAATCGTCTTAAAATACAAAGATTTATCGCAGGTCGAATTCGAATAAAATGGTAATTATGAACTGTTTTGTTTTACCTAGTGCAACTATGGTAGATAATCCTAACTCTCTCTTTGAATGTATTCGTCTCATTTATGAATGCGTATAATGATTTACTATTTGGAAAAAAATTCGGCAGCATTTCCCCTCAACTCCTAAATATTGAGCATTAAAGAATATTCGTAGAAAAGGGGGGAGTGATGGGGAAACACTGTGAATTCTTTTCAAGTAGTAAATAGTTTACGCATTTCCATATCTAAATGAGAAAAAACATTCAAAAACCGTCCCAAACAGGGGACTATCCGAAATTTAAATTCTAATAAATTAATTTTTAGGATGGTTTTCTATAGGTTGATTAACTTCGGATGGAGATTTTTCCGAAATTAATCCTAAAATCCTAATTCATTTACAAAAGCCTAACAATAAATATCAATTTCATATAACATAATAAAGCATATGCATAACTTTTAATCACCAACATATATATTTGCATTATGATATTCACAACGCCTTTCACAATATCATTCACATGCGTACTAATAAACGTCATTCAAATAACACAAACTAACCAATATTCAACGCTTACTAACTAAACGTCTTTCCACCAATATCATACTAACCGAAATGCATTCACAATATCATTAAAACTAACCAATGTCATTACACACGCATACTAACTAAAACGCCATTCACAATATCTTTTACTAACCAAATTTATACCTATTAAATAAAAAAAGAAAAGCATCCAACTAATTTAATTACATACCTAGTTCACGGCCGAAATAAAGGAAGAGAATAAAAGAGGAATATAGAAAAATTGCCCGCCACTCGACTCGGCTGTCCCGGGGCTAACCAACACACAAACACAACAAAAAACAACCCAAATTATCATCGCAATGTAATTATTATCAATGATATTAAAACAACTTTATGAAAAAAAAGTTATAACTAACACAACAAAAACTCAACCCTACATGTGGTGGCTGCTGCTGTGCGGCAGTGGCTGCGATGTGGCGGCGGTGGCTGTAGTGGAGCTGCTGCCAGGCGTGGTGGCTGCTGCTGCTACGGTGGTGGGTCACGGAGGTGGCTACTGCTGCTGTGGTGGTACTACTGCTGCCGACGGTGGTTGCTACTGCCGCGGCGGTGGTGGTGGCTACCTGCTGCTGCTAAGGTGGTGGTTCCATCTAGTTCATCACAAACAAAAAAAAAACAATTACACCACAAAAATTATAAAAACACATACAAATTATCAAACTAACATTAAACATACAAATTAGCACACAATAATTATAAAAAACATCATACCTTCATAAATTAATTAAAGAAAAGTTAACAAAATTAAACTCGAATTGTGGTGGGTTTTAGGGGATTTGGAGGTGTTGGGTCGATTTGGGTTTTGGGATTTGGAGGGTATGTTTTTTTTGTTAAACACTTAGAAAAAAAAGAGATGGATATGCGGCTGAATTATAATAAACGTTTTGGGTCCGACATGTCTTTGAATTTTTGGGTCGAACATTGTCGACCTAAATGTTTTTTATAAAAAACTCTATTCAGCTAAATAGTTTTGTCATTTAGTCGAGGTTTGGGTCACAATGTCGTCCTACCCTAAAACTGTAGCGGGTGACGTAACTTTTTGGCGGGTTGTTTAATTTTGGTGAATTTTTTTGTAAATTTGGTGGGAATTTTTTAGGGTCTGATTTTTTATAATTATAATCATTAAAAATCAATTTACAAATGATTTAAAAAATCAATAAAAATGATTTAAAGTAGTTAAAACATTACTTAATAATAATAACTATGATTTAATGAAAAGTAGGACGGATGAGTCGAGATGGTATCGTGACAACAATACGAATCCTTCATAACGGATGTTCGATGATGGCTATCGTGTAAATGTGTGATCTTAACCCTTTTCAAGCTTACCTCGATGACAAGATATGATCAATAAGTACATTTCAAGTTACGTTGATGAAAGCTCTGATGATAATTAATGTCAAGCTCTGAGGATACTTGTAGCTCTGAGGATAATGCCATCCACTAATCTGGGTAAATACTTCACATACAGATTACTTTTTCTTTTAAATACCATACTTTTTAAAATTATTCTCTTGAGTGATTAGTTTTGGATTTATAAATGGTAGTTTTCTAAAGTTATTTCAATATCATTTCTGATTTATTAAAAAAGTATGCTTTAATGGACTGTGGTCGATATGAACACAATATATAGTTTTACTTGAGATGTTAATTGCTTGGGTCGATATGTTATCGTTACACATGAAATGTGTTAAAAAACGGTGTGGGAAAGATTCGAGTTGTTATCGTTAAACATGAAATGTTAAATGGATAAGTGTGATGGTATACAGTTTACACCATGGAGGATAAACGGAATGAGTCAAGACGATATCGTTACACATGAGATATTAAACGGACGAGTCGAGATGATATCGTTACACATGAAATGTTAAACGGATAAGTCGAGATGGTACCGTTACACATGAAATGTTAAACGGATGAGTCGAGATGGTACCGTTACCCGCAAGTCGGATAAACCAGACACTCTTATCTCCACAAAATCATACACTTTAATGTTTAACTTTTATCGATGTGTAAATGTAATCGTTCTGATTTAATGCACTGTTTGAACGTTGATTTGTAATTGTACGCTTTAATGTTTGACTCTTACCACTAAAAGCAGATGTCATTAACTCTTCATCTCCACAACAGCCACTAAACACATTACACACTCTTATCATCACACAAACTAATGTATAGAACAACCACTTATCCTCACTTTAACCACACAAACTCAGATGCAGCGATACAATCCTTTTAGGTGTACTTGTGGAAAGGGAGATTATATCTTAGAACATTGTGTTTACAATATTATGCATGTCCTCGTTCAAGGTGAAATCATTACGTTTCTTTATTTTATGTAATTGTATAAATAATCTGATGGTGAAACAATACATTTTTATGATTTTTATTATATGTAACAGGCGAGGAAACAAAAAAATTATGGATTGGATATTTGTTTGGAAAGACGCATTTGAATGAACAGTTGATGGTAAAGACTTCTTCAACATCCTGAAGGTTCTCGGGACCTTAAGTATTCATGAACAACCACAACCAAGTTATTCTCCGGGACCTTACAGATCAGCACAACCACAATAAAAGTTATTTGCAGACCTTACAGATTTGTACAACCACACCAAGTTATTCATCCAGGAACCTTTAGTATCTGAACCATGAGAGTGCTTAAACTGTAAGGTCCAAAGTGTACGGTTAACAGAGCTCGATCAATGAAACAGGGCATGAAGGCAATGACTAAAGGATGTTGGAGGCAGTACTGGAACATGGAACAGGAATCCTGAGGACCACGCATGTCAGTCGGGTGCAATACTCAATGAGCTTTAGTGATAGGAGGAGCCTTACATACGGAGTTGTTGTTGTTGTTGTTGTTTACATGTGTTGTTGTTTAATGTATTCGTTGTGTTATGTTTGTGTTGTTTAATATGTTGTTGTCCGTTGTTGTTGCTTTTCGTTGATGTAGTAGTGGTTCTTGTAGATGTGTTGCTGGTTTAGAGTTTTCGAATGTATTTTACTTCATGTAATTTCATATAGGCAATTTGGTTGGAGTATATCGTGTTTGTATGTATCTTTCGGTATTGTTTTCTGATTGCTCAGATATTTCACATGAATCTTTAAATGCATTTTAGTGTTTAACAAAGGTAGTTTCTTTTGCGGAATCCATAATTGATGAATTTTATTTTTTTAACTACAAAAATATGGGCAGGCAGGGGGTATTGGTTCGCATTTGTTAAAATATTATATTTTAATACCAAAATATTTTGAAACATTGTGAAATTGTATGAGTTTTGTAATATAAATTAATTTATTTATTTTTAATACTAAGTTTTTACATCTAATAATAACTTCTAGTATACAAATAAATTTTTTAAAATTTAAATATTATATAAGTTTTTTTTAATTATATTTTTGGATATAAAATGCTATTTTTTAAATTATTTTTATATATTTATGATTTATAAAAGGTATTTTAATTTTTTTTAATATAATTTTATTGCAATATTTTATAAACTAATTTAAAATCAATTTGTAACTTATTTTAATATTAACTAAATCATTATTAATCATTTTTAATTGATTTAACATCATTTTTTATATATAAAAAATATGGTGACCCATAAATTTTCCCTAAAATCACAGCTAAAATTAATTTTGGTGAATTTTGGTAAAAAAAGTAGGGTCGACTCTGTCGACCCTATAGAAATTTATTTAATTATGTTTTTTACAGTTATTTACAGTTATATTGAAAAGGCATGAAGCATCATACCTTTTCATGGTACCTGTTCATAACATATATATATGTAAAACTCTGTAAACACAGAATATCAATCCTAATATTAGTTTTATATACCTTGTGTCGTTTTTCTCTGTGTTTTATACCTTATTAGACCCATTTTAACCCACTGCAAATCCTAGAGCCAAACACCCCTTAAAACAGAATTATGCAGAAGGCAAATTCTACTTCTGGAAAGTGGCAGAGGCCAATGAAATACTCATATGGCTTACATAATAACCTTTTGGTTTTCTTTAGGTATGTCTTTCATGTTATTTATATTAATTTTTTTGGGTTTACGAAATCAGATGATATATCCGATGAGAAGTTTATGCAAGAAATGAAGGAAGAGAAAGCATGGCGGGCATCAAATACATGCACCAGTTGTGGGTATTCGAATTGGTATTGTTGGTGTAAACGAGGGAACTACGAATAAATGAGGGCAGCTCTCAAAGGTCCTGTTAAGGCACAACCCAAGGTGAGCTTGCTCATGTCTAGCTATTATGTTGTGTATTTTCCGTGAAATATTTGTTGTTGTTGCCAACGCTGGGATACGCTTTTCGACTAAAAGGAACCTCCTCCTTGGTTGACTATTCGGTGCTCGCCTAACGCTCCCTAGTATATGGTTCCAAGAAAATAGACCGCTTTGTTCTTATTGGCTGCTTGTCTTGAATGTTAATAATCAGCATGTTTCTTGATAAAACATTGATTATTTTTGGGAGATTGCCTCATCTGGGAGTGCCACTTATCACAAAACAAATCAGCCTTAATGATTGTAAACCATTGGTGGAAAAAGTGAAGGCTAAAGTCAAAGATTGGAAGAACAAAGCATTGTCATATGCTGGAAGGCTACAGTTGATAGCATCAATTTTGAGCTCAATGCAAATATACTAGGCCTCAGTATTTCTCCTACCAAGAGTTTCTTATGGTGTCAAGGTGAATTAACAAAAGGGAAAGCAAAGGTTTCTTGGGATACAATCTGTAAACCCAAAGATCAAGGTGGACTGGGTTTGAAGAACTTGTATATCTGGAATGAAGTTTTATTGGTTAAGCACTTATGGAATGTGGCGGCTAAAAAGGACACATTATGGGTCAAATGGATCAATGTGGAGAAATTAAAGGGTAGAAGTATATGGGATGTTCAAAGTGATAGTAATTCTAGTATGGGATGGAAGAATATTCTGAGTTTAAGAGATAAAGTAAGGAAGCATATTTGGTGGAAGCTGGGCAATGGAAAGACAGTATATGCTTGGCATGACAAATGGTGTTCAGTTGGCCCTTTAAGTGATTTTATTTCTACTAGAGAAATATATGATGCAAGATTAAGTAACAATTGTACAGTTGCTGATATAGTTCAAGATGGTAGTTGGGTTTGGCCTAATGAATGGCTAGACAAATTCCCTAGACTGAGACAAGTTCAAGAGCCTAACCTACAAAATGATATTGAAGATGGAAGTGTCTGGATCACAAATACTGGGAAAAAACACAAGTTTGATATAAAGACAGTATGGAAAGATATGTGTGGAAATGATCAAAGAGTAAATTGGAGTTCAATGGTATGGTTTGCACAGTCTATACATAGGCATGCTTTTGTTCTATGGTTAGCAGTGCAACAGAAACTGATGACTCAAGATAGATTGTTGATATGGAAACCAAATGAGGTTTTAAGATGTGCATTATGCAACAAATGTCCAGACTCTCATAACCACCTCTTTTTCAATTGTGAATATTCTCAAGGAATTTGGAGAGAATTGCAAAAAATGCTGAATGTACGATTTTCTGATTGTTGGGAACATGTTATTGAGGAAATTACTAGTCTACCTATTAACAGGAATATTTGGAGTATCTTAAGGAGGCTAGTTTGTGGTGCAGCAGTATATTTCATATGGCAAGAGAGGAACAATATATTGTTTAAAAATGAAAAAAGGGATGGCAATTCTGTTCTGAGAGTAATCAAGGAAACCGTTGAAATGAAATTAATGGGCCTCAAAGTGAAAGAATCAAGAACTGTTGAAGAAGTGGAGACAAGATGGAACATTAAATTGCAGAAATCAAACACAGCATAAAGTCTAAATTTGTGAAATGTCTGTAATATTTGTTTGTTCTGAGCTCTTATGTTTAAGAATTAGGTGTAGAATGCTTTGTTTAGTAAGCTGTTTTGTTATTTTCAATGCTTGATGAAATGCATGGGGTCTGTCCAAAAACACCTTGTCCTCAAGGTGTTGATTCCACATGCCACCTCCTGTAATTCCAGGATCCCACGTTTTCACTTGTGAACCTGTCTCTAGTCGATCAACATGAAACTGCAAATGTACCTCCAAATTAGATCTACAAAGCGGCTCTTTGCTTAATCCCGATTCATCAAGAAAATACCAACCATCTTCCACTATCCTATTAAGCAGCAAATTTGATCCATGATTCAGTCCCGCATCAGCCCATGTGTCATTACCGTTTAACACAATATCAGAGTTGTTGTTTTCTTCATCGGTACCAACTTCGAAAGAATTAACAACCCCTTTCTCTTCCTTTCCTTGCTCATCCTTGTCCTCCTTAACTGATCTTGTATTTTCAAATTCTTTTTCATCTTCTTCAAAAATAAGTCATGTTATTAGGCGACAAACAGATTTGTTTCGAAATTAACGATTGGGTAGGGTGCGGTGGTGGAATGGTGGTCGCGCTGTGATAGGACGGCGGTGTAGTGGTGTCGGTCACTACGGTGGTGGCCGGCTGTAGGGTTTTCAGCATTCGCATGATCTCAGCGAATTGTTGATCTGATTCAACCTTATTTTTCTCAATCGTTGCTTGCATCCGATCAAAGCGATTTGATGTTTCTTTTTGCCTTGCAAGGGTCTCCTATTTGAATTGCTCCAAATTGGCTTCAACATCATTGATCTTCGTCATGGCTGATCAATAATGGGATGTGAATAGTGATCCGGATGAATAGTGATATGGATGAATAGTATTTGTTTTGAAACCCTAGAATCGAAACAGCTCTGATACTAATTGATACGAACCGGATCGATAATAGAATTAATAGAATGATAAAGATAGAATAATCGACGTTCGAGAGGTCGAATAAGTTCTCCCAATAAAGATAAGAAATAACTAAACCATTAATAATATTCAACATTCAACATTACAATCCTAGACAAAAGTTCCACAAGGAACAAGTATCAAAAAAAGAAAAAACCGCTTCATCTCAACCTTTCATTTTCAGATCAATCCTACGGTCTTAATTTATCTTTGAGGGACATTTATGTAATTTTGTAATAAGACTCCTCGACTCACAAAAAACTGTTTCACCATTTCTTTTCATTTCATCTCACCTTAAAACACACACACACATCATCTACCTACCCTCTCCACCGGAAACACAACCTCTCGTCGGAAACCAAACGAACCTCACCAGAGACACCCCACCGTTGTCATCCACCACCATCGATCACACCCCACCCCACCTGTTACAAACACACACACTCCAAAAAAAAACCCAATCAAACCGCATCGTCGCAACACCGTTGTGGTTAACGGTCGCGATCCGCCACACTTCGCCGCAGTCGAGCACCTCCGCCATGTGAATACTACATCGATTTGGTATGCATCAACCTCACATCCGCCATGTGAAAATGATGTTAGCGAGTCAACTCGTACCGACTCGTTCGTTTTTGTCTCTGAATTGTTATGTAATAAAGTGAATTCAACTCTTCAAGAATTTGTTATGAATCTAAGTACTTGAAAGTGACGATGAGAATTCAAGTAACAAAATAATGTAATTTCACAAAAATGATTAATGATATTTGTTTACTTATTGATTCAAATTTAATGTTTTCATTACTGGTCCTACATATATTTTTATTTCAATGAATCTTGATAGCTGTAGGAATTTTACTTTAAGCTTAAGTAAAATAATATTATAAATTAAAAGACATTATAATATTACCTATACAGTCCATTGTCTACCAAAAGATTAAAGTGCACAACAATTTAATCTAATGTGTTCATATATAACATAACTTTATATTCCTGTACTCTCTTTGAATTGGTTTATGATATGTTATTATATAATTGGCATATGAAAATAATTGTAGAATTAGAACTAGTGGAAGTAGTAGATGCTATTCCTTGTGCAAGTATTGTAGGTAAGGATTAATTGAAGAGTTGGCATATTGATGGATGGATGGATTAAAAAAGGGTTGACTTAAGTACAAGTCGGCCATTTGCACACCATGACCACTCATGTTTGAACCATCAATGATTTCAACAAGACAACCAAATACATGTCTTGTTTCATAGCGTAAGACTAAACTTCCGAAAGATAAGCCAAAGGATAAGGCGGTGTCTGATAATGCGTCGGATGTTGTTAAGGAAAAAAGCCTAAAATGATCAACTAAAAGATAAGCCAAAGAGATTTGGCGGCGAGCTGATAAGAATAAACGACGGGTCTGCTGAATTGACTGATAAGGCGCTAGGTTATTGATTGTTGTAAAAACATAAGGCACCGAAGGTTGTTTAAGGAAAAATGTTTTGTTTTGGAGAATGAAGTGTGTCAGATTGTGTGTTAGGTTTTGTGTGTACAAAAATCACATGTGATTTATACAAAATCAACATGTCTTCGTGTTTAAATCACAAGTGATTTGTACTGATATTTTATTTAATACTTAAATCTATCTTATTTTAAATAACTCGAGAGTAAACAAACTCCTTCACACACATTTGTCTCAAGCCATGATGAATTTTTACATACAAATTTCTTCATATTGTCCAAATACAACACATAAATCGCATATAACAAATAAGTAAAAAAGTAAAAAAAATCATATTTGTTTATGTATAAATCACATGGATTACCACAAATCGCAATGAGATTTACAGCAAATCGCATGTGAATTTACACACCAATCACCTGTGATATACAACACAAATCACAAGATATCTTTAAAAGAATCATATAGTAAACAAAAGAAACAATTCCAGAGCAAAATTACATGTTAATTCACCAGAAATCACATGTAATAACTCAAAAAAAAAACAAAAAAAAAAAGAAAGCAATAATCTCACAGCAAATTAATAGTTCATACTTTATGTAACAAACCTAATAGTCTACCATTGTCATTTTAGATTAAAACTAAATCACAATGAATCATTGACAACAACAAAGAAAAAATCATCTGATTTATAATTTTCCAAAACAAAACATAATCAGCGTGTGGATTTACATCTTTTAACATCAATGTATGTCCCCTCAGCTTTGAATAGGAATTCCCTATATAAAGGCTCCACTTAACATTAAGTGATTTTTCTTCTCATTTTACATCTTTCTTTCACACCACATTTGTCCTCGAGCCGCGTGATGAATTATTACATATAATTACTTCAGATAAGCAAATACAACACATAATAACCAAATAACAACATAAGAAATTAAGGAAATATTTTTTTTGATTTTATTTTATGTATAAAATCTTATGTTATCTAAACGAATCACAATGTGTTTACACACAATCACATGTGATTTAATATCACAATAACATTATTTACACACTAACTCATGTGATTTACCACAAATCACATGTGATTTTGTCAATTATCAAAAGTTAAACATGTTTATGTATGTTTTTTAATTATGTTTTTTGTCAATTATCAAATGTTATACAAATCACATGTGATTCGTACCGAGTTTTATTTACCATGTACATGGATTACATGTGATTCACACGCGGATCACATGTGATTCAAACAAGAAACACATGTGATTCTGATTAAGATGTAATCTCACAAGCAAATTAATAGTTCATACTTCATGTAACAAACCTAATAGTCTACCATTGTCATTTTTAGATCAAAACTGAATCACAAGTGATTCAGTTTACAACAACAAAGAAAAAATCATACTTGATTTACATTTTCTCAAAACAAAACACAATCACGTGTTATTTACTTCTTTCTACATGAATGTATGTCCCTGAGCTGGTATAGGAATTCCTTAAATACGAGGCTCCACTTTAACTTTAAGCGAATTTTTCTCTTTATATTTCATCCATCTTCCTTTCACTACCACATGTTTCTCTGAGCCCGCGATAAATTTTTACATACAATATTCTTCAAGATATTGGAAATACAACACATAATAACCAATATAACAACATAGAAATTAAGAAACTATTTTTTTCAGATTTATTTATATGTATAAATCACATGGAGATTTACACTAATCACTTGTGATTTAACACAAGAATCACATGTGATTTTACACACGAATCACATTTGATTCACCCGAATCAACAATGTGATTCACTCCTTAAATTATAACCAAATCTTGTTTTGATCAATCTATCAAATTTTCTTATTAACAAACCATTAGAATCACATGTGAATGTGATTTGTGTTTCATCACATAACAATACAACAATAGAATCACAGAACAATCATATGTGGTTTGAATTTATTCATAAAAAAACACTTCTAAGCATAATCAAAACCTAATAAATAAGAAACAAAAAAGTAAAACCTAAAATATCACATTGTAATTCTACTGTAAGCTTCTTCTAATACAGCATCTAATCACTGGTCAGCTACTTCTGGTAAAGCTCTGTCCAAGATCAGTTTCATCAAGCTCATTATGAGATTCAACAAGAACCTGTTGTTATAGATCGATCTATTTAACTACTCCATAACAACATTTCACTGATATAATAAACCTATTTACAGTGATTGTAGTATTATTAGGTAAATCAAATGTTTTTTCCGACGAAAGTTAATGTGGTTCCGGCGAGGTTGTTGCGTTTTCCGTTTATTGTTTTTTGATTTTCAGTGATATACAGGTGCTCGAGAAGAAGCGGGGAATGGTTGTTATGTTTTCCTGACGATGGTTTAGTGTTTGCCCGGTGATGTTATTGTGTTCCGTAGATTGTTTTGGTTGTTTTGTTATTAACCGTGGAGGGGATAATATGGATACCATGGTGAGTGATTATAGTGAGAGAGAAAGTGTGCTTATTAAATTATGGTAGCTGGTGAATTTTAGGTTTATATATGGTGGAGGCTTTTGATAATAGCCATTGGAGATTGAGATCAATGGATGAGATCTATTTTTTTGTTCTTTGATTAAATAATGATCTACAAGGATCTCATCTCTATAATCCTAATGGTCTATTTATAATAGACTTATCTTGTTGACTAAAATTATATAATAAAGGAAACTACTAAATAGTTGACCAAGAAAATAAAATAAAGAAAACTAGTAAATATTAATAAGAAACTATTAAATAGGTTCTTATCAAACAATAGATTGTTTAAAAATGAAAAAAGGGATGGCAATTCTGTTCTGAGAGTAATCAAGGAAACCGTTGAAATGAAATTAATGGGCCTCAAAGTGAAAGAATCAACAACTATTGAAGAAGTGGAGACAAGATGGAACATTAAATTGCAGATAAAGGATGCCAACTTTCCTTTTTAGTCAATTTAGGTTTTTTTTCACCTCCCGTTAAAAACCTAACGGTTATTTTGTTACTTCTCTAAATGAATCTTTTATGAAATTTGAAGGTTTGTTTTTTA
>BQNB010176294.1:0-13076 GCA_026074375.1 Tanacetum coccineum
CTAAACCCTAATCTAAAACCCTAAAACCCTAAAACAAAACCCTAAACCCTAATTTCACTTTAACCTTAAAACTAAACCCTAAAACCTAATCCTAAGCCCTAAACCTTAATCCTAAACCCTAAACCTTAATCCTAACACTAATCCTAAACCCTAATCTACCTTAATCCTAAACCCTAATCCACATTTTAAAACCCTAAACCCTAAATGAGCCCTAAATGAACCCGATACACCTTTATATTCATTTTTACCCATTTTTAAGCCAAGCACCTCCATGACCTCACCCTTATGTCTCCAAGCTGCTTACAAGCACCTCCCTTTCAACTCTTGGCCACCAAGCTTGCTACATCACCACCTTGTCACCTACTTGTTTCCTTTTCTAGCCGAACCCCTCCAACACCACATATCTTGCTTAGATATTTTTCCTAGACCTCAACACTCATCCCTAGCCTTCATTAGTCATCCCTCTACAACCCCTATCCCTTTGGTAACAAGAAAACTTAGGCACAAAGGCTTCCAAGCCCTATAAATAGCCAAAACATACAACCCTTTCATTTCATCCCACACAATTCATCTCACACCCTCAAATTGAATTCTAACCCTTCCATAGCAGCAATATAAGATCAAGAGAAGTCCCTAAGCTCAGAATAGAAGCCAAGAAGCAAGAAAAACAAAGTCTTGAAGCCATTTCTAGGCGTACGAACCCGAAAACCTCATTTTGACCCATTTTAGCTCAAGTAAGCCTAAGATCTTATTCCATAAGCTTATATTCTATACAATAATGTTCATAATACTCTTAAGATCATGTATGAACTCTTGTTTGAAGCTTTGAATCCTCAAACCCATGTGTTTTTGATAAAAACCCTAAAAATTACCCATTTTGATTTTCTAACTAACGAATCCTTTTTCTAAACTTTTATTACATTAAAACATCTTATTTTAGCTTATACTAATAAGCTATAACTTGCAAATATCATTTGGAATCCTAAAATAAGCTTGCATGATATTTTGGACTTGTTTGGTAAATATATTCCATACAAGGGGTATATATTGTAACTTTCTGAAATTAATAACTAGAGGGGCTGAAAATGTCATTTTATTAAAGTTATAACTATAAGGACCTATTTTTCCAAGTTGTAAAGTTAAAGGTTTAATATACATATACTTTTTATATAAAGGACTAAACTTGTAAAAGTTTATAAACCAAGGGTATATATTGCCATTTTTGTAAACTTATAAAATATTATATTTTTATTAACTATAAAAATATATATAAATATTATAAAACTTGATTTTATTAAAACCCAACACATTTAACGTTATTAATCATCGATCGACGTTTTATAAATCAATTACGTTATATAATTAACGTAATTTATCATCGACTAACTTTTGAATAAACTTAAAACTACAACGTATCACGTTACTAGGGAGCTTCATGTGAGGGGTTTTATTTGGGTATACGTTTTGACGAGTTTGCTGGCTTTACGATTTAAAGTGTCCTGGCTCCTCAAACGTTTACTACATGACCTCTGAATTATGATGGCCCGAACAGTGATACGATATTTCCATAATAATTCAATCAGAATGATATTACATTATGACATAAAACATATCCAATCAAACTAAGACTTGACATATTACCCAGGTTGTGTGACGAAGCCGTTACTTTCATTTCATATACTTTTGCCATCAATCAGATTTCCTTGTACTATTAAGGTGAAGTTCATAACCTCGCCTTTACTTATTTACATGTTTTATAAACCCGCGAGGGGGATACATGCTTGTTTTATACAAAATTAAACACAAGTGATATGTGATATGGTTCCATCACTGTGAATAGTCCCATCTTTATATGTTTTCTAAATCCCGTGGGGGATTCATGCTATAAACTATGAATACAAGTGTTTTTCCAACTGTATGCTATCCTGATATATTATTGCCTAAGTTACCTCCATTTTTCCCATAAGACATCCCAGTATCTCTTTGGGTAGTAGCTCCCAGTATCTCTTTGGGTAATAGCTCCCAGTATATCTTTGGGTAGTAGCTCCCAGTATCTCTTTGGGTAATAGCTCCCAGTATGTCTCAGGTAGAAGCTCCCGGTTCTATTGAGTTTAAATATGTGATTCATGAGCTTAGAGAAATAATACTGTTTTCCATGATAATTGTACATACATGCAATTATTACAAACTATGGGTGTATAACAATGTAACCCACTATTGAACTTGTATTTAAACTGTTTAAACTTAAACCTATGAACTTCACTCAACCTTTGTGTTGACTTTTTAGCAGGTTTATCTCAGGTAATTGAGCAACTTATGGCACGGAGTGGCACGGACTTGAAGATAGCAAAACTGTTATCATTCAAACTTTATGTTTCTAGATTTTGGGACCCCCTTTTGTAAAACTCTGATGAATAAATGAATGATAACTAATTTTTTTCCAAAACGTCTCTTTTGAGTCATTTTCTATGAATATGACTGTTGTACTATGAAGTAATACCTCAGATTAGCTTCCGCTGCTATATTTGTCAAAATGGGGATGTTACAGCTTGTTATAGATTTCAAGCTAATTTTTTGGCTTGAGCTTGAGTTTGAGCTTGATAAAATCTTGGCTTGATCGAGTCAAGCTCGAGCTCGAGCTCAAGTTGCTTGATAAAAACTTGACTTGATTACAGCTCTATGTTTAATACTCCATTATTTTTACTTTTAATTAAAGTTTCCTTTAGCCCATCCATCTTTTATAAAGTTTTATCTTAATACTTTTTTACAAAAACCTATAACTGCACAATTTATAACGATATGAAGTACTAGTAATTTAGAGAACTTTTAAATATCATACTCTATTTTGTTCGGTAGATATATGATGCACCATGTGTAATTTTTTTACAAAACCACAAGTTTCTAGCTAATTATTAAACCATGTATCATTTTAAAGCTACGAAAGCTATAGGGACTCGATTGTAATTGATTTAAACCTTTTTTCATTAATATATAGAGGATGTTTTGTTATATTAAGAGAGAAATCAAGTTGATATTTATGTAGATGAGAAGTAAAATAATTAATTTGATAAAATGAGAGGCTGGTTAAAGTTGTAAAAGAGTGGGATGAAATTCATGGAGGTTAAAGACGAGGGCATTTTAGTAAATTCATGGAGGGTGAAACTCATGGACTGTCCATGTGGAATTTTTAAAATATTATTTATCTACGTGGAAAACAGCAGGTCATATTTACTAAATCGTCACAAAGTAGCCGGTTTCAATACCTAGATTGGTAATAAAACAAGTGTGTTTACTAGATGTGTATATTTTGAAAAGTACGTTTCTATTTAATGGACTTAACCCTAATTCTGAAGGGAAAACCAATGTTTTAAAAACCGGGTTGACCCGGCCGGTTCAACCGGTTGAACCGTGAACCGGCTCGGAGACCGGTCCGGATGAGACCGGGTTTTTGCTTGTTTGAGAACCGGATTGAACCGCCGGTTTTTCGTTGACCCGGGTCGACCCGGTTTGATAAACCCGGCCGGGTCATGATTTTTTATCAAAAAAATATAACAAAATCTTTTTTTCTCAAGGATTTTTCTAATTTTAATGGATAAATTGAAGTGATGAGGACTATTGTTAGTTAAAATCTTATAAATGAGTAAATTAAAGTTATAAACTAACTTATAAACACCAACTAAGTTTTAATATAGATTGTTATAACTTAGATTTATATTAATTGTTGTTGCAAATATTTGCTATATTATAATAGAAATAGAACTTAAAATAAAGCTTATCGGTAGAGTCTTAATATTTTTCATCGGTTTCAATCGAATGAAGAAAATAAATCGAATAAATTATGAAATTACACAACTTTACATATTAAATATAGAAAAAAGTATACATATGTATAAAACCGGTTCGACCCGGCGGTTCAACCGGTTGAACCGGTGACCCGGTGAACCGGTGATTAAACCGGGTCGATTAAAAAACCGGGTTTTAAAACATTGATATAAGGCCTAAGCCCATAGATAATCCATTTTTTAGCCAAAAGTTCAATATAGACTTAATATTTGTCATAGACACAATGAACCAATCATAACCACTTATTTTTTCATTAAAAATAAAAAAACCCACTTTCCACCTCTTTTTTAAAAATTAAATATCTCACACACTGTTTAATCGTTATCGCAACACAAAACATACCATCGCACGAGACATTAAATTATCTTCTATAAGAGGGGCGACACTATGTACTTTCAGAATCTAACTTTTATTATGATATTATGAAGTCATCATACGATTTTATGTAAATCATATATGATTTATGAAAATCATATATGATTACAATGAAATCATATATTGATTCTTATACGAATCATACTATGATTCGTCATACGAATCATATATAATGATATTTCAGCAACGTGAATCGAAACAAAATTTACAAAAAAGTTCGTCAGAATCACACATCATAAACTCCGTATGATCATTTATAGAACTTCATATATGATTTATGACAATACATATATGATTTTTATGAATCATATATTGATCCGTTATAAACGAATCATATATGAAAACTCGTATATACGAATCATATATGATTTATCACAAATTCAAGAGAAAAAAAAAATTGAAAAAAAGTTTCTCGAACAGTATATTCGTGTCACCCGCTACTGAAAGATAAAAAAATTACTCGTCGCGTGGTGTTATTCTTTTCTGTCGTTGTGCACACGATTTACTGTTTGATAAGATATTTAATTTAAAAAAGAGGTGGAAAGTTGATTTTTTTATTTTTAATGAAAAAATAGATGGTTGAGATTGATTCATTGGATCTATGACAAATAATGGGTCTATGTTGATATTAACTCCTATTTTTTATGGTTAAATTACCAACTCCTGCACACAAATGGTTTTTTTATAAAAACTACTACACGACTTGAAATAGATTATGCATGGCATGCATGCGCGCAATGCCAATTTGTATATTAACAAATCACATACAAAATCCTGATTTGGATTTTCATTACGATATAGTTATATAACTTGCTCAGAAGTACACTTTAGATGAGAGATTTAACATATGTCATTGGGTTCGGGTTTCACTTTTTCTCAAACTTATCAGAAAAAGGATAGTATATATTATTAGATAGTATATTAGTTAGTTGGCCCAAGCCCGAGCGTGGGCTTAAGGACTATTAGGGTTTCTTATATTGCTTTTGTAATGTATAAATATTGATCAATAATACAGTATATGTATGGGTTTTTCTATTATTCAACGTTATTAAGATACGGAGTATATATTAGTTAGTTGGCCTAAGCCCGAGTGTGGGCTTAGAGACCATTAGGGTTTGTTGCTTTTGTAATGTATAAATATTAATCAATAATACAATGTACAGGGTTTTCTATCTTCTTTCATGGTATCATGAGCAGGTTATATCCGGGACCTAGTCAGCCACCATGAGCCGCTGCCTCAATACCACCCTGTCAAACCCTATTAATCACCATTCTCATAATAAAGTTGTCAGCCGCTTCTATCCTCTCCAAAAAGAATCAAATCTCTCTATCTTTATTCTCAAACCGTCGACCGTCATGAGCCGCTTCTATCCTTTAAAAAAAAATACGTTCTCCGTTTCCGTTAATCCAGTTGTTTTCAATATCACTTTCCTCTCAAGCATTTATACACGCCTCTATCTTTTTTCTTTTTCCTTTGCTTCTGTTTAGCCGCCATTATTGACCATCAGACATGGCACCAATTTCCTCTTCAAAGTATTTTGGTTTTTCTTTCACATTAAAATCAAATAAATCCTCTCCTTAATTGTTATCTTCTCTTGGTATTTATTTATTTTTCCTACTCATCTATTATTTTATCTTTTATTTTCTTTGTGGCACAACTAAAAAAAAAGTAAGGTGAATCATATAAGTTTCTTTCTTGTTTTCTTTCTTTTTTATAACTATTTATTTCCTGTATCTTTAATAATAATAAAAAAAATCTTTCGAATCAATGGTTTCTTTCTAAAAAAAAAAAAAGAAATCTCGCTTATGTTTTCTTCCTCTTCAAGATCATGCCCTGGCATAGTTTTTATCACTTTCCTTTGTCATTTCATTTCTTTCAAGAAAAAAAAGCAAGTCCATCTCACGACTCTACTTAAGCAAACACAAGATTACAACAACAATCACCACAACAAGTTTCTCAAAAGCATTGGAAAGTTCTAGCACTCTTAAAGATTTTTCGGAGCTTGCAATGTTTAACTTCAGTTGATCGTTCGAAGACCTCCCACTCCAACTGCGGGGAGTATTAGATAGTATATTAGTTAGTTGGCCCAAGCCCGAGTGCGGGCTTAGGGACCATTAGGGTTTCTTATGTTGCTTTTGTAATGTATAAATATTGATCAATAATACAATATATGTACGGGGTTTTCTATCTTCTTTCATATATAACGCGAACATGTAAAATATGGGCTGAGAAATTATATTACTGGAATTAAGTTACATAAAGGCATAAGCGCAATCGAGAGGGAAGCCTAGTAAAGAGGCTTAGTAAGATGTGTGAAAAGAATAGAGGGATACATGTCAAAATTTTATGCATGAGTGAACGTTATTGTGCATATATATGTTACTTAATTGAATGCTAATTCTTGTAGTGTTAGTTTTTCTTGTCCAAAAAGAAATGGCGTAGGCATAACACATTATATTCTAACATTGGAAAATCCCGAGGAATTTACTGGAAAACGATATTGACGTGAACGATAACAACTATAACTATGAGTTATTGCCATTTAGCGCAGGACAGTTATAGTTTAGGAAGAAAGATGATTGAGTCAAGTTTGGCTAATGTGCTTCATGAAATGTTAAGTGAAACAGGTTTTTTAGCTATAGGCGTCGTTTGATATGACTAAAAGCATGTCATGATTTGCTGAATAAACTTATCAAAAGTGATATGTATAAGCTAATACTAGTACAACTTATCGACGTTTTTAGTGAAGCCCTGATATTATACAGATACATATTGTCAAATGATTAACAATAAACAATCACATTATTGCTTCAAAGAAGATGGCAAGCTTGATCATAATGAGTACTTTTTTATTTCACACGCGTGTCGTAGTTGGACTAAAACTCACAACCACTTAGTTGAGGACCAAAGTCACACCACTTGGGTAGCTTACCTTATGTTGCAAGCCCTTTGGTCAGAGAGAGTACATTTTAAGTGCAAGTTTTGGTTCCGGAACAACGACAAGCGGCGTTTTTAAGCAAGTCGTTAGCCCAAATACTTCATCCATTTTCAACTCATCTTTTGACATTCCATTTGGCAATTTCCAATAAAACCCGTGAAGCAAATTAGCCAAGCTCGATTCCATTATCTTTCTTCCTAAACTATAACCAGGACACATCCTTCGTCCTGACCCAAATGGCAATAGCTCATAGTCGTTACCTTTTATATCGATTTCGCTCCCAATGAATCTCTCTGGAAAAAACTCCAAAGGTTTGTCCCACAACTTTGGATCTCTACCTATTGACCAAACACTTACAAATATTCGTGTGTCTTCTGGAATGTCGTAACCTGCTATTTTACAGTCCTCGCGTGCTCTTCTTGGAACCAATAGTGGTGTCACGGGATGCAACCTCAATGACTCTTTGAGAATTGCCTTAATATATGGAAGGTTGGACATGTCTTTTTCTTCGACCCATCTATCTTGACCTACCACTCGATCTAGCTCCTCCGTTGCCTTCTCAAATACTTCAGGGTGTTTTATGAGTTCCGCTATTGCCCATTCTACTGATATAGTTGAAGTTTCTGTTCCACCCGCAAGCAAATCCTATATATGAAGACAATTAGCACACAAATTTTTATTACTATATCATATGGGCAAGTTATTGTAGTTTATAGTTTATATGGATCAAAATCTTTAAGATTATGAAGAGTCTTATTAATTTCTTTGTTTAATTCTGAGCAAGTATTTGATTTATATGTAGTGGGTGTGTGAATAGTCTTTGTAAAAAATTAACCTGAGTGAATCCCTTTACGCCATGTCGCTCAAGCTTAACATTCAGAGTGGGGTCATCTGCAATTTGCAACAACTGATCAACCATGTCGTTGGGAACAAAACTCTCCCCCTCCGTGAACCTCCTTTCTTCGTGCTCGGTCAACACATGCTCAAGAAACTGATCAAATCTCTTACTCACTGCTTTCATCCTCTTCACGTACCCTTGAAGATCCATGAAACTAATCCAAGGTATCCAATCTCCAATATTAAGCACTCCATTCAACACAAACAACTCATCTAACATCTTCTGAAACTCATCCACGGTCAACCCTAGCTTCCCGGCCTCAGATTCATCTAAATATCTCTTACCCAATACCATCCGACATATCACATTCAGACTCACGTTAGACAATAACTTTTTTAACACAATCGCCTCACCAGATGACTTATGAACCTCCTTTATAAGTGACTTCGTCTCCTCCACTCGAATGTACTCATATGAGTCCAATCTTTTCACACTAAACAACTCTACAATACACATTTTGCGAGCTTGTCTCCAATAAGGCCCATAAGGGGACCATGTAATGTCGGAAAAATTATAAGTGGTGTATTTTCCAGCAGCCAGTTTAGGACGGCAAACAAAGTTGACGTCCATAGTTTTCAACATGACTTTAGCCATCTCAGCCGAGGAGCCAACAACGACCCTTTTGGAACCAAATTTGAGGTGCATGATCTGGCCATATTTTTGGGACAGATCATGTATGGAACGGTGAGGGAGTGAGCCAATGAGGTTGAAGTTGCCGATGATGGGCCATGGTTTTGGGCCGGGAGGTAGGTTGAGCTTGGTGGTGGGACGAAGGAAGTGGCAGGCAAAGAGGAGGAGCGCCACGGTGGCTAACCATGCAAGTACATTATAAGAAATACTAATGGCATATTGTTCCATTTAATTGTAATTCAAAATTAATGGTGATGAAATTAGTGTTAAATGGTGGTGTACTTATAGCTGAATTAGCACAATGTGATATTTGATGATGTTCTGAATAATATCATTAGGCTTATTATTATATGATAATTTTTGGACCAGTAACTTATGGTCAAGGAAACAAGTATATTTAATCGATTCATTTATATATAAATCTTTATAAGATCATAAATAATCATATTTTTATGGTTAAATTACCAAATCCTGCACGCAAATAGTTTAGATTATGCAGCAATGCATGCGCGGAATGCCAATTTGTATATTAACAAATCATATACAACATCCTGATCTAAAACTTTCATTACTATACACTTGTATACCTTGATCAGAAGTATATTTAAAGGAGAGACTTCATACATATCATTGGGTTCGTTCGGGTGTCACTTTTTTTTAAACTTAGCAGAAAAAGTATATATAAGATCGATTATCACTACAAGAATCGAGGCCTTTAGCCACAAGAAATATTTAGCCACGACCAAAGTCGTGGCTAAAAGTCCACTAAACGACAAAATAGTCGCTTCTCACCGTTTGACTACGAAATCCACTTTTAGCCACGACTAACTCGTGACTAAAAGTTATCAAAACTTTGACCATATTTTCCAACGAAGAAACTTTATCTAAAATTTTGACTAAACCTTTTAGCCACGCCTAAGTCGTGGCTAAAGTTCTAAAAACCTTGACTTTAGACTTTCAACCAAGAAACTTTGTCAAAAATTTGACTAAACCTTGTAGACACGACCGTATCGTGACTAAAACTTGGTTACTAATTTTGACTAAAACTTTTAGGTGTGGTAAATATAGAGATCAGATCACATATATTTTCAAAAAGTTATTAAGTAACGTTTCAGATTGTGCGTTTATTTAGCTGATGTCTTTACTTTGCGGGTAACAAGAATGGACAATCAAAGTCTCAACTGTTGTTGTACTTTCTCTAGCTTTGTTTTGAAAATTAAAGTTAACATTGTTCAATCACACCAAAATCCATTCTAACAAATCAGTAGTTTGGTTCTAAAAGTGTATTAAGCGGTTAGTGAATTATGCTTTATTAATGTTCAAGTACTATACAAAGTTCAAGCGAGCATCGATCGCAAGTCATCAACCAGGCTTTCACGCATATATATTGGTTTGGCCCAAATTTTCCAGTATCATCGGCTTTCTTATGGGATTTCGTCGATCAAGTTCTTGTGATAGCAGTCTTTTCAAGCCACTTAAAAAACTATACAAGTTAAGGATTATAAAAAGTTTAAACAAGACAAAAGCAATCCGGGTTCGACGTACAACTAAAACCCTCCTGTTTGGACGAGTACCAAAATCGCTAAATTTAGAGTTGTTCAAATATATTTCTTAATCACAGTAGACGATGATGCATTTATTATGACTACTAGAAATATGAAGTGTCAATGAATGACCTAAATAAGCATTTGTATTGGTGATCAAAGTCGTCGCTTATTAAAAATAGAAACCCGACATGCTAAAGTATCTTGTAAAAAAACTGATTTAAGTAACATGTGTACGAAAAAAATCACAGTATGCATGTTGACACTTGCTAAAGTTTGTCCATGTTGTTTTTACCATAACACGACGCAACCTTAGTTCATACGAGCATCCATAAGTATTTATCATAGTGTTGATTGATATGAAGCAAGGTTTTACTTGTCAGCCAGCCAAGTTAAAAGTACTTTTAATCTATGTTCGGGTACAATCAATTTTATCACTTACTTCTTCCGTCCTAAATTAAAATAGAGTAATTGTCAACCTCGCAAAAAATACTACACAGTTCAATAAAACATAATCATTTAGGGTTAACTGCTTAAAAATATATCATACTTGTTACTTTTTGTTATTTTGTGAGGCAAATGACTTAAAAATGCATCGAACTTGTTCATTTTTTCCGTTCTGTGTAGCCATCTTTTTTTCCTATTAAATCACTAAACCTGGTGATTTCATACACTGTGTGTAGCGGTGACCTACTTGACCTGCTGGAGCAGGTTAAGCTAACGATTGTTAGGTTTATCATTGCAACGTTAATCTTTTAGACTAACGATCGTTTATCATGGCTACATAGAATGACAAAAAATGTCAAGTTAGATGACTTTTATTATTTTTAAAATTTATATACGTTTTTTACACGTTTTTACACACATTTTTATACACGCCTAATGTATGCATTTTCATTTTGTTAAATAAAAGACGAGTGGGTTAAAGTAATTTTTACCAGGACACCCGAACCTTCACCAATAACAAAAGCCATACGGGTATTGTCCCATAGTCGGAGAAGCCAATGGGGGTATCGTCCATTTTCTTTTGGGACAACGCCCTAAATGCAATGAACCACTCGACTCTAATAGCATTAGGCAGCAGCTTCGGTTCCACCGCGATCATAACATCGCATCACCTCTTTTGATGTGATTTGCAGCGTTAAAAAAAGTAGTTTGCGGTTGCACTCGATGTTGAATTGGAATATTTTGGGCCCTTTAAACAGGGTGTCGTATTGAGGTTATAGTGTCATCAAAGTTGGTGCTTGTGTATGGGATGAAAAATGGTGAGTTTTTTTTTATCCTTTTGAGAACGCTTCTACTCGGTGCTAAATGCTGTTAAGCCTCCCATACCAGACCCCACTAGAACTCCAATTCGTGTTTTGTCCATCTGTTACAAACAATTAAGGAATCACATTTACATCATGCTATAGCGTGTAGCCAAAAGTTCAATATAGACCCAATATTTGTCATAGACCCAATGAACCAATCCTAGCCACTCATTTTTTCATCAAAAATAAAAAAACACATTTTTCACCTTTTTTTAAAAAATTAAATATCTCACACACTGTTAATCGTTACGCAAAATAAAACATATCATCGCGACGAGAATTAAATTATCTTTCTATAGAGGGGCGACACTATGTACTTTCGACGAACTTTTTTTATGATTTTATGAAGTCATATACGATTTTATGAAATCATATATGATTTATGAAATCATATATGATTTATGAAATCATATATGATTCGTTTACGAATCATAATTATGTTCGTTATTACGAATCAATATATGATTTCGTCATACGAATCATATATGATTTTCGCAATTCGTGACTGAAACAAAATTGAAAAAAAGTTCGTCGGAATCACAAATCATATATGATTTTATGAAATCATATATGATTTTATGAAATCATATATGATTCGTTATACGAATCATATATGATTTTCGCAATTCGTGACTGAAACAAAATTGAAAAAAAGTTCGTTAGAATCACAAATCATGATTTCATGAAATCATATATGATTTCATGAAATCATATATGATTCGTTATACGAATCATATATGATTCGTTATACGAATCATATATGATTTTCGCAATTCGTGACTGAAAAAAAATCGAAAAAAAGTTTCTCGAAAGTATATCGTGTCACCCGTCTACTGAAAGATAAAAAAATACTCGTCGCGATGGTGTATTTTTTGTCGTGTGACGATTTACCGTTTGTAAGATATTTTATTTTTAAAAAAGAGGTGGAAAGTGAGTTTTTTTATTTTTGATGAAAAAATAGATGGTTGAGATTGATTCATTGGATCTATGACAAATAATGGGTCTATGTTGATCTTAACTCATAGCGTGTAAAGGTGTCAAATAGGTAAGATCATATTTTTGGAAACAAAAAAGTATGCGAAATCGATTGAAAGTTACCTAAAGTGCACTTTTAATGCATAAAACTTCTGAATATCTTGAAAAAGATTAGATTATTATCCAAGTCCTGTAATCTTTATAACTATATATGCTACACTAATCATGATGTTTATGGATCTCAAGATGATGTTTATGGATCTCAAGATGAACTCAAAATCTTCACAGATGATGTCAAGAGGTTTGCAATGTGATCTCTTTTGTTTAATCATTGCAGACCTACTAGATTCTGCTTAGATAGACATATGCAATATATCATGACATATGAAAAACAAAAAAGCTTTACGCCAGGAATTTCAGGTATATGTGAGCATCAAAGGTTTAATATTTTCTCATAACTGATTGTTAATTAAGGAATGTATAGTTATACACTATGGTTTAACTGGTAAACTACAATGATTACTTGTATGATCACATCATATATGACTATGGGTAACTACTA
>BQNB010176295.1:0-13076 GCA_026074375.1 Tanacetum coccineum
GTCGAAATTTGAAAGTTCAGTACATACAATAAGAAAAAAAAAGTTCAATACACACAATAACAAAAAATGACAAGTATGATACATTCTCAAGTAATTAACCCTATTATATATACTAAAGACGGAACAAAACGACGTCGTTTTACGCTAGGAAACAATTCAGCCCAATTCGGTGGCCCACATTACTTTCCACGGTCCAAAATATCGTTAGTTAAATAACACTCATTATATGTACTCAATTGATAAGTGATACGACGTCGTTTTTGGAAGCATTTTCACTGTTCATTGGGCCATTACAATTTAGCAACAGTGTTTTTTTGAGCTCTTATTTTTGGGCCGACCCATTTGGTTTTTTTTTTTCTTTTTTACTTGATCAAGATTTATAGCACGAGTATAATAATGCGGAACATACAAGTAGGCAATATAAAAAAAACGTCGAATACAGTAATATAAAAAAATTATGCCCCGCCTTGGGCCGGCCCATTTAGTTTTTTTTCCCCTTTTTTACTTAGTCAACATTTATGGCGCGATTATAATAACGTGGAACATACAAGTAGGCAATATAAAAAAAAGCCCAATATAAGTCAACCCCGTTGCAACGCGCGGGCACATTCCCACTTAATATTTGTTCAAAATCGATTCGAAAAAATTATGCCCCGCCGCGACGCGCGGGCTATTTTGCTTGTTCTATGACTAAATCCCTACCAAAAAAGGTAACGAAAACCATTTCAGCCAATGACACATAAGGAGCTGGATTTACTTATTTTTTTATAAAATATATATTGCAAAGATAACGGTTTTCGTCCTAAATAGAGTGCATGCGTGCATTTATCTTTGACATTTTATTTTGGTCAGAAAAATTAAACGCGTGTATTTGAAGGTAATAAATCATGGGATTCCTACTTCAGTCATGAAAGATGCACTAGACTCTGCTGAAGAGTTCTTTGACTTGCCAAGTGAAGCGAAGATGTGTTTTGCTTCAGCGCCAGTGAGATATAGCACTAGTGTGAATCATGGGAAGGATAAAGTGTTCTACCAGAGAGACTTCCTCAAGCTTTATGCTAATCCGATATCAGAATGAATACATTTATGGCCATCGAATCCTCCAAGTTACAAGTAATTAAACATATCAAGTACTTTAATTCTTTTTCATACAAGCCAATATATTCAAAAGGAGCTTGCATGGGTCTATGAAATCACTACAACATTTGCCATATTCCCCAGCGACAAATTCGGGGTATCCCGGGCGACTTGTCGCTGAGGATACGTTTCCCGGGCTACATGTCGCCCGGGATAAGTGGAACGGAAAAGCTCGAATAGGATTCCTTCTCGGGCGACATCGCCGGGCCCACATAGTTTCAGTCAAACAATTAAGTGTCACGGTGTAAGGTTTATCCGGGCGACATGTCGCCGGATACGAAAATTAATTAATTACTTAGTATTCTCGGGCGACATGTCGCCCGGGCAAATGTTAAAATAATTTTATTTAAATAAATTATTAATAGGAATCGGGCGACATGGTCGCCCCGGGAATAATTTTAAAATAAGTTTTATTAAATAAATTATTAATGAGAATTCCTCGGGCGACATGTAGCCCGGGGGAATAGTTTTACAATATATTTTTTTTAAACATTTCCCGGGCGACATGTCGCCCTGGAATAGTTTTAAAAATTTTTTTTATATTTCCGGGCGAATGTCGACGGATAATATTTAACAAATATTTATTTTAAGGTTTTATCCGGCGCCCTGTGCCCCCTCACCCACCACCACACCCCCACCCCCCCCCCGCACCTCCAAAAGCACGTCAGCAAATTTTTTTGTGCAGCGCTGCACTAGCTGGCAATTTTCAGATGAGTTTTTCCGGAAAAAATCTTACAAATACTCAAAAACCTGTATAAACCAATATAGAATCTACCCAAATACATTAACAACTTGTACCAAACACAATTACGATCAACGGCATTTGAATATAATAAGCATAATACGTTTCACCAAATCCGAATTAAACACAATATAATTCCAAAACAGGGTGACGAAGTCACTCATGACTTCCTTATCTGCAAGATAAAGTCAATATGTACTTAGGATAACATGTGCTAACGTCGGGAAAACAAATACTTCACATAAGGGTCGCCAATAATATACTTCAAGACACAAAATAGCATTAAAATTACCTAAAATCCCCTAACTATCGTCCTCATCCTCATCATCCTTGCCGCCCACGTCTCATCACTCCTGGCTCATCATTCCCCGCAACCGCCACTCCCCGTGCCAACCCTACCGTACTTAGGTCTGTGATAAGTGATTATGTAATCTGAGACAAACTTGTTGTACTCCTAAATAATCATCATGAACATGTTCACTTGTTTCGTGGAGCAGTTCTTTCTCTTTTTTGGAGGCCTAAAGCGATATCGGCGGGAGTGCAGTTGCTTGGAGATGGGCGGGAGGAAGACCGTGCCTGTCCTGGGCAAAAAGCCGTCCAACACCGGGGAATGTGCCCACCGCTGCTGGCACCGCGAACCTTGGCCATGATCTCATCCTCAGTGTAGGGCCACACCCGTGGGGGTGTTGGGAGCGATAGACCCTGTAGCCTCAACATTCATCTATGTTTTATAGTCACAAAAACACACTGATAGTTAATCTATTAGTCGGGACACTAATGATTTTCGACAATCATTAAAGTGCGTGTTTTGAAACAAAACTTACATAAAGAGCTGTCCTTGGGGTGTGAGTAGGATTATCCGGGTCCTCAAATCCTTCAGGTTGACTGACAAAGACTTCTTTTTGAAGATCACCATTCAAAAAAGTAGTTTTGACATCCATCTGGTAGATGATCATATTCTTGGTTGCAGCATTGGCAATGAATATTCTGATGGCCTCTATTCGTGCAATTGTAGCAAATGATTCTTCAAAATCAATACCTTCCTCCTGACGATATCCCTTTGCAACTAACCGAGCTTTGTTTTTCAGTACATCACCATATTCATTAAGCTTCACTTTGTAGATCCACTTGAGAGCGATAACCATAACATAGATTGGGTGAGGTACTAATTCACATACTTCAAGTCGATCAAATTCGTGAATTTCATCTTGCATGGCTTAAAACCAGCAGTCTTCTATCACAGCCATTTTGAAGTTCTTAGGTTCGACTTTGGACAGTTCAGTATGGGAATAGCACCACAAAGCATCGGATGCTAACTGTTTTCTGGTAGATACAGGACGAGAGGGATTGCCAATGATGTTATCAGGAGGGTGATTGATAAGTGTAAAATACACATATCTATTTATACTTAAAATAACCCAATTAAACCCAAAACAGACCAAAAATAGCAAAAATATGCTTGTATTTGTGTTTTGTGTGTGCAGGTATGGATAAGTCAAAAAATCACAAGAAAACAGTCAAAAGCAAGCAAACACGGACACGAGAATCAGAAGAGTTAAAAAAAGAAGCCAAAGATACAAGCCGAAGCCAAATCCCTAGCCATTTCCTCTTTTATGAAGCCACAAGGGCCAGTTTTGCATTTATCGAAAGTCCTTTTATAATCAAGAAAAGAAGAAAAAGAACTCAAGGACCATTTGTGTACAAAGCCAAAGTTTAAACGAGTTTTTACCCATTTCAGTTATAAAAAGAGCGGGTAAATCCCATTCACTGTTCATCGTCTTCCCCATTTCACCCTCCACTTACATCAAGGGGCAAAAAGAAATTGAAGGTTAAAAAGGACAATTCGTGGGATTAAGTACACCTTGGCAGTAAGGAACGTCACTCCCCATCTCTGATTGGTCCAATCCCAAGAAAGAATGCCACGTAGCAATGGTGAAAGCACAAATTTAAGTGGGTTTTTGTACTAAAACACTCACAAAAGAAGCACAAACGTCACATCAATGGAATGACACGCTGGCAATCTTCAGGTGTCCACAACTTGATCAAACGGCCACGATTGAAGCTCAAATGATTGGGAAATGAATGGCAGAGATTGAAGGATTGGAGGGCAGGGCTAAGGATCCTAGAAGCTTCTTTCAGGACCTATAAATAGGCCTCACTTCTCACACACAAGAAGGATCTCTTTTTATCATCTTTTTACCTAGTTTTAAGTAATTTAGTCTAGCTTAAATTCGTATTTTACTTAAGTGTAATTTTCCTTTTTCAAGTAATGTAATCAGCTTCTTTAATTAATGAAATTCAGTCTTTAGTGTTTTAAATCTCATTTTCTAAGCTCTCATTTAAAGTCTTAAGCTCTTTTAATAAGCCAAATTGTCTCAATAAGCTAATAAGCTCATATTAAGCTCTTTCAGTCTATAAGCTGGAATAGAGCTTGTTGAATTCAGTATTAATCTACCTAAACCTTAAATCAGTTTAATCATACATGGGTTTTATTGAAAAGCTTTTGGAAGGGGATCTTAACTTGGAAGAGATCCCAAGGACTTTACCCTAGCTTATTTAATAAGCTAGGGAGCTTGTAGCTGCTCTTAATTGAGATCTCTTGTTTAGCTAGAGAAGTTTGTAAGTCTCTCTTTTAAATCCTTTTATTATAGCTTTAAATAGTAATCTCATTGCTTTCTATATTTAGATCTGCTTATTTGCTTGTCAAGTTTGCTTATTAGTTACTTATTTCTCTTTACTAGTAATTTCTGTCATAAAAACTCATAAAATCCAAAAATATTAGCTTAATTAGTTAAGATCTTAGAATTTTACTTATTCAGTTGTTAATCATGATTGCTAAGTTTGTTTTAAGCTAGTATTTTATCTTTGGTTATAGAATTTGTTTCATTAGTTTACTCTAAAAAAGTTGTTTTCTTAAAATCTGTCATAGTCTAAAAGGGGTGTTTGGTTCTGTGCACTCTTAAATTGCACTAGCAGTACTAACATAAGTTAGTACTGCTGAACCTTTACACTACCAGTACTAACCATAAGTTAGTACTGTTAGCTTAGATTTTAGCTTGCCAAAATCAGTAGGATTAAGTTTAGTTATAGCTTATTATGAATTTAATTTTAGTTTTCATTTTCTAGCTTATTTCAATTGCTTTGTTGTTTTCTAAAGTTCAAATTGCATCAGCTGTGCTTTCACCTTGAGTAACTGCTTTGAACTTTTACTCTTAGCAGTACTGACTCCAGTTAGTACATGTTGTGTTCTTTGCTTAAATTTGGATAGATAATTTTAAGGTTTAGCTTGCCAAATTCAGTAGGACTTAAGTTTTAATATAGCTTAATATAGTTTAAGTCTTTAATTTTGTTTTCTAGCTTATTGTCTTAGCTTATTTTGCTTTCAAAAGTCAAGAAAAAAAAGATAAAAAGCCAAAAACAGTACTTAGGAACTTTAGGATTTAAATTTGTTAATTTAGCTTTTAAGTCTTGGTTCGTATAGATTGTTTTGTTAGTCAATAAGTTGATTAATAAGTTCTTAAAGTTTTTAAGTCTGTTTAGGTATAAGTTTTTCTAGTCTATTTGGAGTTTGGGTTACTTTGCCTTTAGGATTTCCTGAGTTTGCTTTGTTTCATGCTTAATTTCAGTAGTTTAAAGCACTTCTAGTTAGTTTTCTTTGCATTTTTAGATTAGCCACATCATAAGCTTTCTAGTTCACTTTCCATTTTTAGAATTAAGCTTAAAATTGAGCAGTTTTTTGTAGTTTGTTAAAGATAAGTCTAAACCTTCTTTCTGAGGTCAGTTTAGAAATAAGCTTTTATTGAGCTTATTTGTGAGTTTCAGCCCAAGTAGCTTTTATTAATTTTGTTCCCACTAGCTTCCTTTACAACTTTGCTTCTTTGAGTTTTTTCATTTTAAGTTCGTTAAAATTTCGAATGCTTATTGGACTTAATTTGTGATCGGGATAGATTCTCAGGTTAGATAGTGTAACTTTCAAATTTAGTTGTTTACTAAGTTGGACCTCCGTTAGTTGTTAAGTTTCCCCGTTAGTCTCTTAGATCTTTGCACCATTAGTCCATTAGTTAAGTTGTTAAACTAAGCTTACTAGTTTTAATTAGTACATTAGGTTAATTTTTAATTAGTTATTAAACTTTTATAAAAAGATAAAAATTCTAGGGCTTTTTATTTTTAAAAATTTTCTACACTTTTTCTTTACGTTGAAATTTTAGTTTCACATTTTTAGGGTTAAATCTTAGTCATTTGCTTTATAGTTGCATTTCCGTTTATTTGTTTAATTGTTCAATTAATTTTATTTTATATCTTTCCAAATCAAATATCGTTGCTTCATTCAAATCAGGATCCGAATCTAAACGTGGTTTCAATTGCACTAGTCATTGGGGATAACGACCCGGGTGTTTCATTCTTACCAGGGGTTTATAACATATAAGTTATTATATATATTATATTATTTTTGTATGTTTAACTTTTTACTTAGTTAAAGGTGATAGTTGGATGTACCTAAGTAGTATTTTTATTATATATTTTATCAGGTTCGTAAAAATCTTTGCGAATCCACTCTTTGGCTTATTGTATTAAGCCAGTAGTAAATGTCCATTACGAGTCATTACCAAAGCAAGCTCATCTTCCAAAAGCTCAAAAATCAAAATAGCCAAGGTCTTTAAGCTGTTTTTAGAGTTACAGTAGATTAGGTACTTATTAAAACTCAAATCCAAGCTTATAGACTTGGATGAGCAAGAATAAGCTTATTATGAGCTTATGAAACAGTAGTATACACATTTGATAGTATTAAGAGCTTATAAGTGAAAAACATATTATAAAAACTAAATGATGATTTTATTAAAACTTAGAACGGATTACAATGCTTTGGAAATTGAAAGTTACAAAATAATTTAAAGTGACAAATTAAATTTTAAAACTGGAAATTACATAAGCTTTTGAATTCTCTAAAAAGTTTTTAGGGAAAAGAAGATGATCATGTGAGAGTGAACAGAGTCTTTTTATAGCTGCTAGGAGAAGCTTCTAGGTTAAAGTTTGTTACACCAACCATCAATCCTGGCTCTTCATTCCTGCATTTTTGATGCTCAATTCTACCTGTTGGAATTTAGATTGAGGAGGGCACACAGGATTTTCTAGTGGCATTCCGTGTTGTGTCAGAGGCCTTTGTGCTTCTCTTAGACATGGTTTAGTGTAAAAACCCCATTCCTTGTGTGCTTTCTTCAATCCACGCGTGTCATTCTCTTTTGGGAATTGACCAATAGGAGCTTCTTGAGACGTCAAACTCTGCCAACATGTACCTTATCACTTGAATTGCTATGCCACGTAGCCAATTTGAATTACCCTTTGGTTTGACTCGAGGTTAAACGGAGACGTATGGGTTGAACTGTTAGAAACCACTTTTCCCGCGTAACTTTCTTTTATAAAAAAGGGGGTTTGACTTTTTTTTATTTACCCGGGTCGTTATAACTCCGGGCTTATAAGGGATTAGGCCACGGGATGTGTTTGGGCTCGGGGCCGCTTGGATTGGTTTAAGGTGATTAACAAGTTAGAGTTTAGGATGTTTTTTTTGTTAATTGGTAAAATATGAGGACTATATTTGGTAATTTTGGATTTTGAAATTTTGTGTGTTGACCATGTGTTGACGGAAGATGACTGAGTTGAACCACTATGACTTTTGATAGAATTCTCCGGCTCTTTGTGTTTACTTTCCGTTTCGTGTTCGTGTATGTCCGTTTTTAACGTTTTTTTCTGAGATTTTTGTTTTTGGGCCAACTTCGTACTACACAATCACAAAGACAAAACAAGTAATATTCAAGCATGTTAACGCATAATTTTGTCTTTTTCTTTTTTAGGGCCTATTCTTGTTTTAAAAACGGATATGTGTTATAACAATTCAGGAAGCCTTCACTTCCATTTTACACTTTAGTCAAAAATTGTTTTTCTCTCCTCCCTTGTTACTATTTATGACCGGCCATAAGAAACCACCACCACCACCGTCAAATATCCAACATGCATTAAGATCAAATTACATATTATTAATCCTTGTTTCAAGAGCTACAAAACCCACTTAAATAAAACCTCACCATGCACTAGGTTTAAAGAAGTTACACTTTGGGTGTTTATTTCGAGTTATAAGGGTGTGTTCAAAGGGGTTTGATTATAGTTGTATTGAAGTTGGTTTGTTGTAAAAAAGGTATTGTTTGTTTGGGTCTTGGGTTCGTATCAGGGAATTTTAAAAGGAAAGTGGAAACAAAAATTTGATCTTTGTTATAGCATTTGAGCCTTCTTAATTGTACTATTGTTTGATAATTTAGTTATTTGGTGTGATATGATTTTGGACTATGTGATTCATGTGCGGAAAATTATTGGAAAGTGTTTTGTTTTGGTTATTGACTAAAGTTTGATGGTTTTGGTTTATAATTTTTAGACAAGATAACCGTGTTATGATAGTTGGTATATAGTCAAAATGTCATTTTAATGTGTTTTGAGTTGACTAAGTTTGACCAGAAAGTTTGACTTGACCGTAGCGAGTCAAGAAATTTTTGAAATCAATTTTAGGCTTTTAGATATGATAAAGGATGTTCTAAGGTTCGTTTCGATATAATGTGGGCCTTTTAACTCCTAAAAATAAAGATTTTACGACCGGGTCAAGTTTGGTTATTTTGGTGTAAAAAGTCAACTGCTGAAGAATTTGACTTTTGTGAATGTCATCTTGACGTCAACTTTTAAATATGGGTTATAATGAGCATGGGGTAGTAATGTTAGTAATTAGTACGAATTATGAAGTTGGATTTATTATCCTTACTTCGATACACTTTCTAAAAATGGAAACTTTATGGAAAATGTTTCGGAATATTGTTTAGGAAGTCTTGCATATGCTTCAAAGTGAAAGGTTTTACGTGCACATGGTGATTGTTGTGTATGATTGTATATAGTAATATTAATATATATATATTATATATATACATATATATATATATATATATACATATATATATATATACATATATATATATATATATTTTTTATATATATATATATATGCCAAGATATTGTATTATATGAATTATTATACTTTTAGTCTCGTACCGCTATATATGTATTATATAGGTCGCGGTTAAGACGTGAAGCTATTTCCGCTTGTTGATTTGATTGATTTGGATCTTTTGCTTAAGGTAAGTTCGAAGCCTCGCATTTGAAATCTTTAACTTGTTTTAAACTGCGAGGGGGACGGATAACCTATTTTGTTTTATAAATATAAGCACATAATGAATTTTATGGATATGTTAGACACGATTACCGATGATTGTTTTCTGCTTAAGTAGCTTGTCGAAATCCTATTTCACTGAACCTGTTAGTCGCCTATGTACGGTGAACGCTAATGCATTTAAATAGACTCTATTGGTTTGACAACCCTGTCCGGGGTTTGAATCCTTGTGACCACCCTGACAAACGGACATTTTGTTTTTAGAAAGTAGTAGGTATATAACAATAATACCTTGTTTTGGAGCACATTAACATATGAAATGGCATATGTACTGTTAACATTCGGTGTCATGAGCTTATTGCGTAAAAGAAAAGAAGTTGCTATACATTGCATTCGTTGCTTTCTTTTCCCGAGAACTAATTATGTGTTCAAAGTTTATTACTTATTAATTATTTTTAAAAAACCTTTTTTTATGAATTTTCATCTCAACATTGTTGTTGGACGTTTTAAAACTGGTTTATATAGGTAACAAGGATGAAGGCAACGATGGCGTGGAGGTGTTGTGCGTGTGATGGATTTGGTGAAGATATTGTATATTACTGTGTTCCTGGTCTTTCAAAAACAATGTCCATAAAATGGTTCTAAAACAATGTCTTTTTTTAGAAACAATGTTTTTCAAATGTTGTAAGTGGTTGTGGTTTCGATTCTATGGGATCCTAACGAACTTTTAAACTATTGATTAATAATGATCACATGTTTGTTAAGCGTCCTAATTTGGGTCGTTTTCTATTATCTTGGTGAATGTTGCTATTTAGTAACACCTAAATTGCTAATTCCGTTACGCAATCCAATGTATGTTTTAGGTGGGGTATTTCAAAGAGAGGGGTTGGTATGAACACTTTAGAGAGGAGAAAGTAAGAAAGAAAAATGTTTGATAAAATAGTGTAAGAAATAAACAACCAACACCTTTCATAGCATGGAAAGGGTTTATATACCTCCTGGTGGCCGGTTAGGGCCTTGACTTTCATGGGCTTTCCATGGGCCTTGGACTCACTAGCCTAGTAAGGTTCCAAATATTGCTATACAAGCTATCTAATGATACAATGGAAGTGACCGATACTTTTTATGTTCCTAACAATCTCCCCCTAAGGGTGTACTCCATTTTAACAAAACTTAAACGTTAGCATACTATGCTTTATCTTCAGTCTTTTGCCTACAGACTTGTTTTCCTTTACCACTTTTTTAACTTGTGGACATGTTGTAGTGATCTTTGACTTTAGACTTGAGCTTGTTCTAATAGGCTTGACTTGTATATGAATCTTAAACTTCTTTGAGATCATCAACCAAGCATAATCTCTTATCATCATCTTATGATCATTTGCCTTTTTGTGATTTTGTGACTTCTGGACCAACATGATCATATTGTTCTTGATGTTGAAAGCATGTGTAACCATCTTTCTTGATATTCTTTAACACTTCGTCACTTTATGGAGGAGGTAGGTATCACTTTTACTTCATCATTCAAAGAAAGACGTTACGGTATCAGAGTAGCTGAAGTCTTGAAACATGTAATTGAGCTTTCATTATATCTTTATATGTCGGATCGAGTATGGAGATGTGGTATTGGCTTCGACTTGTCATCGGGAAACTGCTACCACCGTTAGGAAATCTACATAAATAGGTTAGTGATAAACAACATATATGGATGAAAGTGGCTTTTTCACTTCGTCGAATACGGTTGTAACAACCACGGTTCCTCGTTATTTAGTATAAATATTGCCTGTGATCAAGTAGAATTCCAAATAATCTCCTTAACAGGGTTTTGTAGCTGCATTAGTCATTCTCATTACCGGAGCGTCTCAAAGCAGACAACACGGTAAGAGTGAACCGGTAAGTTACTATCTTCTCAATTAAGCCGTCAATTCGTGTTTAACTTTTCTATGTCCAAATACCCTTGTGAGGCTTCCCATGGACATAAGATTGAAAATTGATTTAGAAAATCAGTCAGTGTGTCAAGATGCAAATGGTTTTTATGGCACACCAACAATTTTAACTTTTCAAAATTCATTCGTCAATTCATAAGTTGGACCGAATCGATATCCAGTATCACAAGTTTGATCCGTGAGATCTCATAAGTCATCTCTTAACAAGTAAAGCTTGTTTGATGTTGGCTCAAGCAGATTTCCATCTTCAAGTGAAAACTTAAGAATTACTACGGATGTTTATACCCCCCCCCCCCCCCCCCCCCCCTATTTTTTTTTTTATTTTTTTTTTTTTTTTTCCCCCCCCCCATTTTGTTTATTTTTTTTTTTTTTTTTTTTTTTTTTGTTTTTTTTTTTTTTTTGGCAAAAATAATAGGATATATGTAGGATTCTTTATCTTATATCTTGTTTTTCACATGTGTGTGAATTGCAAGCATAATGTATACATGTGTCTAATGGATTTATGTATGATCTCTGGCTCTAGATCAATATGTCTGCACTCTTGTTTATTGTAATCGAAGGATGCGAGCAAAACTGCCACTTTTCAATACCTACTAATTTCCAGCCAGGTGAGACAGGTTTAGACGATAGAAAGTTGAATTTGCGTGTAATCTCCGTGAGAATGATACACAGAAATCTTTTGAGAGTTTTTGAGTGGCTAGGGAGGGCTATTGTTGCATTACATCACTGGGCTGGGTTTGTTCTAGTACTAGCTCTATCTCAGTCGACACTTTTCCCTTATTCTCACTTTTACTCCTTTTTTATATCATACCTATGGACTTCTACACTACCTAGTGGAATGTCCCTGGGTAGATCCCTCCGGTTCTGGCTGGATCGTGGGAACGTATATCTATACCAAACCACCTTATAACTCTAAATAATTAAATGCATGGTTGGTCTTTTGGTATCATTCACAGTCTTAAAAACCATTTGTACTGCCCCCTCAACATGTGCATTTAATTATGGACTTCTACACTACCTAGTGGAATGTCCCTGGGTAGATCCCTCCGGTTCTGGCTGGATCGTGGGAACGTATAACTATACCAAACCACCTTATAACTCCAAATAATTAAATGCATGGTTGGTCTTTTGGTATCATTCACAGCCTTAAAAACCATTTGTACTGCCCCCTCAACATGTGCATTGATATTCAAAAACGTTTAGCACATGAAGGGAGAAGCTTGCAACTGAGTCGTTAAATTCACATCATTAGTCATATATTTTAATCGCATATTCTCCCCTTCTCCAAAAGGTCAAATCCCTTGATATTTTGGATATCAATTGATTCAAATATTCATGGTTTCAGGGAAAAAATATCCAATTATTAACAAGCCGATTATTGGAACAATATAATGCTTCCCTTAAATTATGAGGGTATTATATGGTGTTTGAGTATGTTAATTTGAAATTTTTTGAATTTACTAAGAAATTCTTGAAAATTCATACTCAAACACTATATATGCCTAATTTTTTAAGTCTACACTACATATATACATATTCACAAGTGTATAAATTATACGAAATGACCTTATAATGACGAACACAATATGACGAAGTCATATTGTTTGTTGAAGTAGTCGGAGGTCAGTTCCGTAGTGCCTTCCACCAACAAACTTTTCAAGGCTTTCCTTTAGATGCTTGTCAATAGCCTTGATCATGATATTATATCTTTTCTTTTCCAATAAACTTCATCTTCTCTGTGGCAGGTACTCCATTCAGATATTCTTTGTGATGTCATCCAGCAAAGTTCGAAGCCTTGTTAATGTGCCATCGTTGGACTTGTAGAGTTCATCTGAGCCATCAACCTGTTTCTCCTTTGGGTGTCAACATAAATGAATCCTTGAGGGTCTTGATATGGAGTGTATAGATCCTTTTTCCTAAGGTCGGGTCTTGTAGTTTCTACCTTGGTGACGTTGATCTTCTCCTGATAACTTTCGACTCCCAGATGAAGATCTTTGACTCTCTTTTGAATAACCATGCTTCTGGTGAACATTCGTAGTGCTATAGCAAA
>BQNB010176296.1:0-13076 GCA_026074375.1 Tanacetum coccineum
AAACGGACTTACGGATCAAAAGTTATGGTTGTTTTACTAAAACCCTTTTCTTCACACAAGATTTCTAGACAAAACGCAGTGCTAGCTTTAACCAAAACGCAGTGACACCAAAACACAGTGGTTGAGATTTGGTCAAAAGGCAATGAAATTTAAGCAAAACGCAACGATCTTTATCAAAACCCAGTGACTTTTGAATCAAAACGCAATGAATGGTCAAAACGCAATGAATGGTCAAAACACAATGCTCAAAACGCAGTCAATATAATATTCAAAAATATCCAAAACGCAACCATAAAAAAATTTCGAAATAGGGTTTTGATTATTTTAATATTTTAAAATTTTCTTCTAACCAAAACGCAATGATTGCGTTTTGAACCTGTTTAATAAAAAATCAAAACGCAACCAAAAAAATCAAAACGCAACAAGAAGAAAATCAAAACGCAACAAGAAGAAAATCAAAACGCAACAAGAAAAAGTCAAAACGCAACAAGAATTTTTCCAGTTTGTCAAAACGCAACCTAGAAAAATACGACTTTTTCCACCAAAAATCGCCTTATAATCACCCTTTTTGACCTTTTAACTTGATTTCTCTTGCACAATTAGCTACCTTATGCCTAGATCTTGCTTAATAACATAAACATTCACACATCTAAGCACAAAACAAAGATCAAAGTTGATTTTTTTTTTCTTGCTTTTTTCTTTATTTCGAACAAAAAAAAAACAACAAAAACCCACGGAATTTAATCACTAAACACCCCTTTAGCTCTAATACCACATGTTATCCCACTATTTTAATCCATTACACAACTATAATCTATACCAAGATGCTAGAAAATGAGAAGAATCTTAGAGAGAGAAAGTAGAGAGAGAAACAAGGAAAGAAGATTAGATTAGAGAGAAAATGGGAAGTTACAAGTGATGAAAAGTAACCAACACCCTTCACCAAGTGTGGTGAAGGGGTATTTATACCCAAGCCTTTCTAGCTAGGCACTTGGGCTTTCTAAACGGGCCGGGCTTGGTTTAACTTGGGCTTTAAGCCCAAAACACGGACAATATTAGATTACAATCCAAGCCCGTTGAACCCGACTAGCCTATTACAATACAAGACCTATTTTGACTTTTTAAGACCGATAACATTCTTGTTTGACTTAATATAATTAAGGCTAACATTACCATTATTAAAATCAAGGCTAGTGGATGAACAAAAGGTGTTAAAGTCAAGGGTCAAAGGTCTTTGCCCATTTAAAACTAAAAACTTGATGAGGAATTCCCTGAGTGGGGTTGCTCAGTCTCATTAGTTGATGGAAAAGGCTAATAGGCAACATCAGTGCTACAAAACTCTTTGAGGAAGTTCTGATAGACCACTGTGGGACTGTTGGTAAAAGCTTTTCTCAAAGGAAAATTTAGTAGAAATTTCATTATGGGTTTGTAAGCAGGCACATTTGGTGGGTAGTTGAAGTTACCCACCACATTGTTGGTCTAAAAAAGTCTCATTGTCACTAGTCCTGATTATTCCATTGTGGAGCATACTTGATTGTTTGTTGTTCTGCCATTTTAGATGAATGTGTTGAAAAACAAAAAGTTTTAATGGCAGAATATTACACACCAGATGGTCACAAGTTAATGTCTAACGTTGATCGCTGCCGTGAAATGTGTAATATGTTATCAAAAGGGTAGTATACAAAGATGGATATCTTTGTAATGAGCACGATTGACCAAACAAAATGATTTTAAAAGAGTAGTTTTCAATGAACAATAGATGAGCTAAGCTTGTTATTACCAAAAAAGATGAACACCTACACACTTGCTTTGAGAGAGAAATTGGGTAGAGTATATTTGCTTCGTAAATTTGTGTGTGTGTTTTTCTTTTTTAAGAGGTATTTATAGGTGAGATGTGAAAAAGGTTGTAATATTTTAAAATTTTCATTTTTTAAAAAAAGTTAAAATTGTTTTGGTAACGCATTTAATGCAGTAACCCACTAGTTGCACGATCCTGTTTTTCATGCCAACTGTTGCGCCGTTTCACTTTTGCAGTGATGACGTATGAATAACGGTCAAAAGTATTTTGATTAGACATTTTGGAAAGGGATTGTGTTTTGTGAGAGTGAGCATTAAATGCATGTTGGGGTTAATTGAGTGATATTTAAGAAGTGGGGGCCCATGACTATTGGATGACACTTAGTTAAGGAATATGTGTTCCTTATTTAATGTGTTCAGTCACCAACCTAGGACATTAAATAACTAAAGACTTAGAGCATTTAGTTACTTCATTTAATGTGTCCCTCAGTGTCATGAGATTCATATATGTTTCAGGGAGATGGTTTCAAGGAAAAAAAATATACACCACACTGAACGTTTTTGATCAGGGAGACTGATCAATCAATGTTTAGCATGCCTAACTCTGCTTTCACCTGTGAAGTAGTTCTTCTAGAGGTTGTTGTAAAGAATCAGCTAGCTGATACTCAATGAGGATGAAGTGTAATTCAATATCTCCTTTAAGGATATGATCCCTGATGAATTGATATCTAATATTAATATGCTTGGTTCTTGAGTGAAGTACTGGATTGTTAGATATTGCAATGGCACTAGTGTTGTCACAAAAGATGGGTACCATCTTGTAATGGATGTCATAGTCACTGAGTTAACTTTTTATCCTTAGGATACTCGCATAACACCCAGCAGCAGCAACATATTCAGCTTCAGCTGAGGACATAGCCACTGACTGCTGTTTCTTGGCACTTCAACAAACCAATTTTCCACCAAGTATTTGACAGGCACTTGAGGTGCTTTTTCTGTCCATATTACAACCAGCATAGTCTGAGTCTGAACATCCTTTGAGATTAAAGCCTCAACATTTTGGATAATACAGACCAAGGGTTGGAGTACCTTTTAGGTACCTAAGGATTCTTTTCACAGCTGTTAGATGTGATTCCTTTGGATTGGACTACTATCTCGCACATAGGACTATGGAGAATTGAATATCAGGCTTTGTTGTAGTTAAGTACATCAGTGACCCAATCATTCCCCTATATGAGGTCTCATTCACTGGCTTTCCAGCAAGATCAGGACCTAAGTTGTTTGGAGGAACCATAGGTGTTTTCACTGAGGAACTATTAAAAATTTCATATTTCTTGAGTAAGTTCCTAGTGTATTGTTCTTGACAGATTGAGATTCCTTTGTCATCCTGCTTGATTTACAGTCCAAGGAAGTAGGTGAGTTCTCCCATCATGCTCATTTAAAATTTCTTTGTCATTAATTTCTCAAACTATTTACAAAGTTTATAACTTGTTGATCCAAATATAATGTCATCTACATACACTTGAACAAGGAGAACATCTCCTTTTGATTTATAGATAAACAATGGTTATCTATTCTTCCCCTGGTAAACTTATTTTGAATAAGGAAAGCACAGATGAGTGTTTTCATAACTGACCCTTAGTGCTTGTTTTAGTCAATTAGAGTGCTTTGTCAAGCTTATTGATTGTCAGAGAAACCTCAACTTTCAAAGCCAGGAGGCTATTTGACATAGACTTCTTCTTTCAATTTACCATACTTTTGACATCCATTTGGTAAACTTTGAAGTTTATGTATGTGGAAAAAGAAAAGAATATCCTGATGGCTTCCATCCTTGCCACTGGTGCAAAGGTTTCATCATAGTCAATTCCTTCTTCCTGACTATAACCTTGTGCAACCAGTCTTGCTTTGTTTTTTTGTTATACCATGCTCATCTTTCTTGTTCCTGAATACCCATTTGGAGCCTATGGCCTTTTTTCCATAAGGGAGTGGAACAAGAGTCCATACTTTGTTTCTATAGAGCTGATTTAGTTCTTCTTGCATGGCATCAACCCATCCTGTATGCTTTAGTGCCTTAGACACCTTTTTAGGTTCTATTTTAGAGAGAAAGTTAGTAAATAGACATTCACTAGTTGAGGCAGCTGTAAGCTTGGCAAGCCATTGCTTCTTGTAAGCATGCCTTCACCAGGATCACCAATGATATTTACAAGTTTAATGTGTTGGTCTCTTGACCATCTATCCTGAGGAACAGGATGAGAACTTGTAGAGGCTTGATTTGAGACGTGAGACTAAGTGACATCAGGAACTAAAGATTCAGTAATGGATCCTGAGACTTCAGTATTGTTCCCTAATGATATATCAGTGGGTTGAGTAATCATTTGATCATTCTGAATATTTTGTTCATGTGTCCCTTCAATGTTGATTAGATCAGGAGGACCTTCAGTATCCTCAGTGTGAGGTATATCAGGCTCATTAGGAGCAATCACTTTATTGTAGGGACACGATTTTCTTAGGTAATTCAGTGACGTGAACCGTCCTTTGAGGGTGATGTAGTTATGAGACATCAGAGATTACTTGATATTGTCTAGAGGGATCTCTCTTGAAGAAATTCATTAGGAGGATATCTAGAGGAATCATTAATTCCTATCTCATCTACTGGTATTGGTAAACCTGATGGCTTCCATACTTTCATCAAATGTTACATGATAAGTCTCCTCTATTTGTTGTCTTCTTGTGTTAAAGACTCTAAAAGCTTTTGAGACAAAGGAATATCCTAAGAAATATCCATCATCAGCTTTAGCATCAAATTTTGCAGTTGATCCTTGTGGTTATGAATAAGACACTCATACATCCAAACATATGAAAATAAGCTGATATCAGGAATTCTTTCTTTGAATATGTCATAGGGAGTTTTATCATGTCTTTTGAAAATGATTGATCTGTTCTGAGTATAACAGGCTATTCTGACTGCTTCAGTCCAGAAGTGCTTAGAGAGTATTGAGCCATTCAACATTGTTCTAGCAGCCTCAATGAGAGTTTTGTTCTTCCTTTTAGCTACACCATTTTGTTCAGGTGTATAGGGAGAAGTAAAGTTCTGAGAAATTCCTTTCTCATTACAAAAACTCTCACGCTCATGATTTCTAAACTCAGTCCCATTATCAGTTCTGATTTGTTTGGCTTTTACATCATTTTGGTTTTCTACCATCCTGATGAAAGACATAATTATTTTAGGTGCTTGACTCTTCTTCCTGAGAAAGTAAACCCATGTGTACCTTGAGTACTCATCGATAATGACTAGGGTATATTTTTTATGATTTATGGACATTGGACTTACTAGTCCAAACAAATCCATATGAAGAAGATGCAACACTTTTGAGAGAGATGTTGTTGTTTAGTTTTGAATAAAGCTTTATGGTGCTTTCCTTTTTACATGCATGTGTAAGGTTTATCCTTTGAATAAACTAGGGAAGTAAGAACAAGAACTTTGTTTTGTTTAGCAAGTTTGTTAATGTTCTTGAAATTGAGATGTGATAGTCTTTTATGCCATAGCCAGTTTACACTTTATGAGGCTTTGGCAAAGAAGCAGGCTCCATTTAGAGTCAGTGATGACATGTCAAGGACATATACATCATTTCTTTTAGGTGCTATCAGGACAATTTCTTTATTAGCATTAAATATTCTTCCTTGCTTATTATCAAATTGTACTATATACTTAGCATCACAGAGTTGACTAATGCTAATTATATTGTACTTAAGACTATTTACAAAGGCTACTTTTATGAAACTAAACCCCCAATGTTTATTGAACCATATCCCTCAGTAATACAAGATGAGTTATCACCCAACACTACCTTAGGACATGGTTGCTCTACATAATTTGTGCAGATAACTCTTGACACCAGTCATACTCCTTGAGCATCCACTATCCAGGTACCAAATGGGCTCCCTGATGTGTCTCTGCAAAAATAATAACTGGGTTAGTTTCTTTTGTGAACCCACTTTTTGGTGGGCTCCATGAGCCTTTGCAGCATGAATTTTATCCTCTTTTGAGTGATTCAAACTCATTGTGGTCAGGGTAGAGGTATATAGTGCTTCTTACATGTATTACTCTTTTCACCTATTGAGGATTCTTAGATCTAGAGGATTCAGTAGTATCCTCCTTGATTGAATGTCACGATTGATGTCCTGAGGTTTAGTGATCATAGCTTCCTATAGTGATTTCACATCTGGTGTTTCTACAATCATCAGGTCTGTGATCATTGAAACCATAGTGTGTGCATGGTGAGAAAGGCTTTGCCTTTGCTTTCAGGATCTTCTTGGAAGAAGATGCATACTGATAAGGCTGAGCCTTATAGTTTTCACTCTTTTTTAGTAAAGCAATAGACATTTCATGATCTAAGGTCCTATGATCCCTCTTTTGCATATCATGCAATAAAGAATCCTATAGCAATCATTAGTTGAATGATTGGTATAATGACAGAGTTCACACTTAAGTTGTGGTTTTTGAATAGGCTTGGACCTGAGTGACTTTGATGAGCCAATATTCTGAACATTAGGTTTAGAATCTTGACTCATTTTTTATGAATCAACTGATTTGGATGACTCAGTCTTTTGAATCTTTGAATTTGATTCTTGAGTCTTTTGGTTAGAATTGACTTTTTCATCAATTAACATCTGAACAAGTTTAGTTAATTCATTTATTTTTTATTCTTGTTCAATGTCTTTTACTTCAGTAGGGACTAAAGGTGTGGTTTGCTTAGTTTTACTAACAGTTACAGTTCTTGAAACACTCTTGTTAGAAGAATCGTGTGTTTCAGGCTTTGTATGTTTCATGATACCTAAGCCTGATATCTCTTTTGGAGAGTGGGGTTAAAAGGTCAATGGCATTACCTCTAAGCTTGGTGAAGCTCCTTGAAGATTTTTCAAGGGAGGTAGTGGAGTAAGGGATTCAGCTTCAGAATCTTTGGATGATTCAGGGGTATCTAAAGTTTTAGTAGGTTCAAGAGACTCATTAACAGCTTGACTTTTAGGGACTATAATTCTTCCAGTATTAAATTTTGGAAGTTTGATGTCAGGGTTGAGTCTCTCAACCCAGTCTTTGGTTTTTAGAACCATTTCTTGGTCATACCCCATGGAAGCAGGAACGAAAAGATTTTCATTTTCATTAATTTTTTATGATGACTCAGTGAACAATTCACCACTAAGAACTTTCTTCTTTTGGTAAGGAATTTGCTTACTGATGCATTGACTAACCTTTTTTGAGCTAGTTAGCCATTTTTCATTGATCTTTTTCTCCTATTTGAGTTGTTCTTGAAGAGCATGATTTAACTTTGTAAGTTTAGTGTTTTGAATATGAAAAGTGACAGCATCAAGCTTGGCTTATTTTAAAATTAGCAATTCATTTCTATACTTGTTTAATTCAAAAACCATTTTGTTATACTTAGAAAGTAAGTTTAATCGTTGCTCTTCAACAAACTTGAGATCAATGTTGATATACTTTAGGTAATTTTGCCAATCGGCATCTTCATCCATAGAGAGAAGAGTGTTTACCTTTCTTATGGTAATGTCGACCCATTCACCATTGCGAGCATGACTCTTTCCAACAGTGAGCTCATCATCAGCTAGATCCATCAGTACCTTGACCTGAGTGACTTCTTCCTCATCAAAAACCTCTTCCTCATCCAAATCAAAGGTTTCAATGACTAAACCTTTGTTCTTTGGTTATAGGTCTTTGGGTTCTGAGAAATTGAGGGACTTGCCTCAAGGAGTGCAAGCTTAGCTTTCATCTTCTTGTACTCAGCCTTGTAATCTTTCTGAAACTTTGGATCAACTTGACTATTTGAGTTAGAAGAAGATTGAATAAGTTTTGAAGTAAAATTGGTTTGAAAGCCTTTTGACACTGATGAATAACCAGTCACTGGTGATTTGTAAGAAGGTTCAGACGTTTTAGAAAATAAGTCTTTTGAAAAATGACCATTTTTACCACATTTGTAACATTCAATGTTTTCATTTGCTTTTTGACTAGAAAAAATATTTCTTCTTTTTATAAAACGTTTTGAATTTGCCAAAAAGGGCTCTTTCATGAAACTCAATATCTAAGTCTCTGAGATACTCCTCACTAGACCTTTCATCTACCTCATCATCAGAATTTTATTGGAAATCATGTATAACACTGTTAGAAAAGAAGGCAGTAGAAATAACAGTGCTTGAGGGAGTAGTCATGAGGGCCATTTTGGTGTCAGAATACCTTCTTTGGATTAGGTTATCCTCATAGACAAAACTTCTATAGATATCTGCTAGGTCAAGAGTCTAAGTATGATTGGCATTCCTCAGTCCCTGAGAGAAGGTTAGCCATTTCTCATAGAGACTGTTTACGAAACCAACATTGATTTCTTGTTTAGAGAGGTTAACATCATCATTGAGCAAAGTCTTATAGCGGGTGTAGGTCTGTGAGAGGGGTTTAGCCCTGAAAGTTTGATACTCAAGTTTCAGATCCATGATCCTGTTTTCCTTGGTATCTAAAGGACCTTCAAAGCTGTGAACCAAGTCAGTCCATGTTTCTTTAGCTGTTTCATAGCTAATGACTGACTCCATTACGTCATCTGATAGACATGACATAATGATGCTTTTAAGACGTTGGTCTTGAACGACTACCCTCCTCTCGTCTAGGGTCAATTGGGACTCAGACTTATCATCACCTTTAGCTATTTTTGGCTGAAATGGACCATCCTTAATACATTCTAAGTAGTAAGGTTCCATTCCAGCTAAGTAGCAAAGCATTCTCTTTTTCCAATTATTAAATTTTCCCAGCTTTAGTTTGGGAGCAATAGCAGCATAGCTACCTCTCTTTTTGTCAACTAGATGGGGGTACATTATGTACCGCAACCATTTTAGGATCTAGGTTTCAAAAACTTAAAGCAGATTAGTGTTAAAAAGGTTTTATAAACCTTTTGTTCCGATATCACTTGTTGTTCTCTCTTAGTTAGCGAATAATAACTACAAAGTTATCATTTAATAACTCATGGCAAGTAAATAAAGTAATATATTTGTTCTTTGAAAAGGTTTTGTGTAAGTAAATATAACTCATAAGTAAAATACACAAAAGTAACTTTTTAACGTTTAACTCTTTTTATTAAGAATTATACCCCATTGTATGCGGAACTACAATAGGGATTGAATGACAATGTATATTATATTAAATGTGAGTGTGGGTAGGGCCTAAATGAGAAGGTTAAATGTATATTATGAGTGAAAGGGCATTTTAAAGTGGGAGTGTTAAGATGAGATGGCCCCCAGTGAGACCCAAATGAGAAGCTTGAGCTCTGCACCATACCTATCCCTCTTAGTACCCCACTTACTCTCTTACCATCACTTTATTGACGAAACAAGACATTTTTTTAAAGGGGTGATGAAATTCATAAAATATTTGATGTATCTCTTCGGTCTTATAATAAATGTTCACTTTGATATCTTAATTTGTTTTAAAATGATCTTTTATTGATAAGTTTTAATCAATAAATATATTTAAGAAGTAAAAATAACAATTTGTTAGTTGTAAACAGAGGTGTCATATCTACAATAAACAGCTCGAGAAGGATAAATAATATATTTAGTATAGAAATTTATACACAAAGTTTAGTTTTAAAACTTGTATATTAATAAATATCCTTGCATATATATTTTAGTAAAATGGAGGAAACCTAAAACTTTTCCTTGACAATGCTAAATTAAGTCTACATTGTTAAGCATAAAATATAAATGGCAATCATACATGTAACATGTCACAAAATGATTTAATCATGACAAGAAATTATCTTTTCATGACTAAAGAAAAATACAATGACAAAACAGTACATATTAAAAAACTGTTTTTCTTACTTTTTATAAAATACAGTTTTATTTTCAAATAATTAAGAAATATTTTTTTTAAATTCTTAATAATAAGTTTAAATAATAATGGTAATATGATAAACTTAATCAAATTTCCTTATCTAACTTTAAGCTAATTTACCTTACTTACCCTCTTACCCTCACTTTTTATCCACATTATTAACGAAACAAGACATTTTTTTATAAAAGGGGTGATGTATCTACTATATATAAAGATTGTGTCCTCCTCATTAAATTAGAGGCTTCAAGAGTAGTACCCCATGCTTGGAGAATTGTAAAAAAAATTAGATATTGAACTGGCTGAGTGTGAAGTCAATGCAAGGGATACTCAAAGATCTCAGGTTTTGGAGTTACAAGAATGCAAATAACTTCCCTACTTAATTGTCTCCTTTAAAGCTTTATGGTATGTAACTGCAAGGGATATGATCAGGCTTAAGAATACCAAGTAACCACCCCGGATGATTATAAATTGGACAGAAAGGAGTTAGGCTGCCTGATGCGTAATGTTTTATACACGTATAATGATATAAGTATAGAAAATTACCAAACTACCCTTGAGGACAAAGGAGGAAAGGAAAATTCTTACAATAATACGTATATTTACCGGTAAGTGATTACCGGGTCGTATTTCCTCGAAGAATTATGAAATTGAGACCACGTTTGTTGATTGGACAATGATTTGAATTGGTTCAAAGATGATTTATTTTGTCTTTTTCTTTCAAGCTATCAGCTACATCAAAATAGCGGAGAAAAGTTTCTATACATTTTTACAGCTTTGTAAGCTTAAGCTGCTTATAACAGCTTTTATATGCTTATTTTAACAGCTTTTAAGTGCTGATTTTTACAGCATAGATGTTTGGACAGCAGAGAAAAAGGTGTTTGGACACACATTTTATAGCTTTGTATGCAGAAATAAGGTTGTTTGGACACAAGTTCATAACTTTGTATGTTGTTTTTTAACAGCTCTATATGCCGTAAAGTGTAAACATATTATTATTACAGGTTTTGGGTCGTTTTTATTTTTTTTTACAGAAAACATACAGGTGGAGGCATGCACACTTATTCGCTAAGGTCTATAATACTATCGGATCAGTCAGCGAACTTCTAAACTGTACAATGTTTTTATAAGGTTGTTAAAACTTATTTGCAATTTATTTAACTTAGTAAATTTCCTTTAAAATTAAAACGGTTGCTTTATTTGAAAATGACAGATTTAGAAGCTTAGCGGGTCACGAAACGTAAGAATGTAGAACATCTCAAGATATCGTCTATTTCACGCCTGTCAAGTTACGAGACATACTCCGAGAAACTGTATTCCAGCCAAATTCATTAAACGTTCAGAATATTATCTTCCCGTGATACATATAACAACACAAAAAAATTGAAATTGAGTTATTAAACTTAATTACCATATGGTATTACGCTGTTTCCAGTGATCTAATTGTTCTCGCTGATAAGTTATTTGACATTCAGCAGGCGAAAGACATTGGCGAAACCAACAATTGCGCAAAAAGAACTATGATATCATAGCTGACATTCTGAAAGACGAAGGAAACATTTTGTAAGAAGCTTTCCCCATAAATTTCTAAAAAGTAAGCCAATCAATTATAAAAACATATTTGAAATCTCGCAGCAGAATTTCCAACCTGGTGGGTTTTTTGTGTTTGGCAAGAAACATTTATACACTGGAACCACAAGTTGACGAGATTCCAAAAGTCCCCCTGAATAAAAGGGCATTTGAGGTGGATCCAACAAAATGTGTAACCCCATCAAAGCAACTGAGCCTAAAAAAGAGGAAAAAAGTTAGAGAACTTAAAAACAAAATAAGATTTTCACCACAGAAATTAATTAAGTCCTTGAAAACGATAACACTTTGTATTTTTTCCCACACACCGAAGGACATTGAACATAGGAGAAGTTATGGGTTTACTAGTGTTTTGGTGCCCAATCTCCCTTATTTTTAATGAACCTGCTTATAATTAGCCTTTAAGTTCTTATTTGTAATACCTCCCTCCCTATGTGGCGCAAACTTTTACCTATAAATTTAACCCTGGGAAGTTATACTGGATAAGGTCCAGTTTTCCCAGAATGTTTTATTATAAACACTTAATTATCACTTAAAAACCTGATGTCAAGCTGGCAAGAATTGACTAGCTCCTCAACTTATTTCTTCACCACACACCAATGTCCATGAAGCCCGAATGCCAATTGGCATGGAACTAAAAGTAGAAATTCACTAAACTTTGTAACTTTTTTGAGGTAATACAGAAAAGAATGGCACCTGTTTAAAAATATTTGAGAGATTCTGACAAGAATTACCAGAATCAAGCATAGAAATTGAAAATCCAAACACTACCTGTTATAAACGGTTTTATAGAAATTCTTTTTAGTTCCCATTCGACACCCGAGATGTTTAATAGCAGAGTTACCTCCATTTCTGAACCCGCCTTCACGTGAACAATAATGAGATCCCAAGCACTTAATTTATTACTAAAAGACTGATGCAAGTGGCCCAATTGACAAGCTTGGACGAGTCTAATAAAACTACAACAAATTAAATTTACTTTTTTGATAAAAGTTGTACATAGACTACATATCACACAAATTTTTTGATTTCAATTCTTAGTTGATGTTAATATTTATCTCTTTCCTTTCATTGTGATTAAGCAGTGAGAGGATGCAATTAAACGAAAAACTAAACAACTTTTTAAACAATCAAAACCAATATTATATGATTTGAATAAAGTGCAAACCTATGCAAAGTATCTTAATTGTTTTTTAAAATCAACCAATTATGCGTAGACCATTTAATCCCACCTAGATCCTGCAATATCAGCTCATATGGATAAAACTGGATAGGAATCGAGAGCCTTTAGAAGTTATTTATGAGAAAAAATAGGACCTACCTTAGATTTTGGTCATGAGCCACCTTAGATCTAAAAATCAGAAGAAAGAAAGGAAGAAAGGAAAAAACGATTGAAGAAGGAAAATAGAAAGAAAATGTTGTTTTAATGGAGGTTTAAGGTTTATGTTCCTGATGAAGAAGGCACGAAATTCAATGTGCATAATTTTATTTTATTTCCTTATGTTATTTACGTTTTTGATTAACCCCTCTACTTCATTTAAAGTGCAATTAAATACCCTTCTATTAAAAGCCAAATTGCATAGATATCTATATCTTTTTAAACTTTTGAAGTATTACTCCGTTTTGATCAGTAGATAGATGTTTTAGACTTTTTGTTATACAATCATGTCTTAACAACTCATTGTTTAATAGTGTATTATTAAAGAAAAAAATGCCAGCAGTATTACTAATAACCCTAATTCCCTCAACTACACAAACTAAACCCTCTATATTTGTAAACCAAACGAACTAAACCCTCACACTCTAC
>BQNB010176297.1:0-13076 GCA_026074375.1 Tanacetum coccineum
TTTCCACACTTGGGTGCACATTGCCCCGTGTGGTGGTAATTGCACTTGGTGCACAGAGGTAGGTCCCCAGTATAAACCTTCTTTCTACCAGGGCCAGCAGTGTATGCCCTAGCCATATTTTGCTTCTTGTAGGGTTGTTGTTGCTGATAGTTTCTTGACGAATCATCAGCCTTCCTTTTGTTTTCATTCTGCCTTTTTGCATAAGTGTAGAGTTTCTGATCCATCAGCCATTGGTTTCGTCTCTAAGTATGTTAAATAATTAGACGAAACGTTGACGTTTACTATTTGAGTTAAGCGTACATATTACTAAGTTTTAACATGAGACGACTTAGAGTTTTACAATTAATTTATAGGTTCGTTAGTTGACGATATTGAAAAGTAAAAGTATATTTGAAATCTCAGCTGGGTAGTCTATAACTTTCGTTAAGTAAGTTTTGTCTAAAATGGTCGTTTAACGTGTTAAACACGAGGCTAAACATGTGTGGGTCGCAAGGGCAGTTTTATACTTAGAAAATAAATGTGTTATTTCAGCCTATCTCGTTTGCGTGGTCAGAGTTTTAAGGTCATATCGTGGTTTCGTTACTTAACATTGGAACAAAATAAAAATACCATAATAATCTATGGCCTACTGGCTATTATTTATCCTTTATAAACTTTGTGTGCCGGGGTCGTTATCTAGGTCAAAACGTGGTCGAAAGATGGGGGCGTGTGTTGGGCAGACCTGGCTGAGTGCACACAAGGTGTTTGACAGACAGTCGATACTTGTGACAAACAACCAAAAGTATACGCGAATTTGCGAGCAAAATACTAAACGAAAAAGGGTGGTTTTTATTCTAAACTAAAGTTGATACATCAGGCTTTATATAATAGAACTTAGTTTGTCATTTCCCATGGTACAAAGGTCACAATAATTCGAGTAAAAGGGGGTCGTTGGCTGTTTGCAAAAGAGGGCAGAATGACAGTTTTTGCACAACGAATTTGAGGACTTGTAACTTTCTACTTACTTGACGAAAATATATGATTCCAGGGGAAAAATACTCATGACACGTCCTATTTTTTATATGAACAAAGTGTAGATTTTTATGATTATCCCTAGATGCCGAAAAACATACATCAAGTCAAAGTTGTAGAGTGCGTTTTTAGACTAACATTTCATATACGATTTCTTTCTATCTATTAGTGCGTCTAACTATAAAGGGGGCTGAGTTTATCTAAACCTATTACCCTAATTTAGTCATGGTCCATATCCCCTCTTAGTTACTTGCCCAAATTTTATAAAGGTTTTAAGGTTATTCAATTTCTATCAAAAAGTATACAAAAGATGTGGTTTTCTTTCTTTATAGATTTTATGCACACACACTATGGGAGCAAAATAGCATGATATAAAAGAGTATAAAAGTTAGTACATGGCGTATCATTATATAGAGAGGTTGTGTGCGTAAAGGACTTGGCCCAACGATAAAACCCTAACTGCTTGAAAACCTTACGTGACTCCAAACCAACGAATTTTCACCATTGTTTCCTCTCCCTACAAACCAACACCACCTCTTTTGCTGTCTTAATGCTCAAACAACAGGAAGTGGAACACCCAAGAACCTTGTTAGGGTTAGGGTTTCGCGTATGAAGAAGGTACAAAGGGTGTGGGTTTGTTGGTGGGTTATGTATGAGTCGAAACCAGGAAGACAAGAAATCAAGTGGGATAAATGAAGTATGAGGTCCTGAGTTGAGTTGTTGTTGTGTTTCAAAGGGGAATGCGGCCCTTTCATATACACCATACATTGGCATGCATTGTAACTTGTTTGCAAGTCCGTTTTGTGTAATTGCATTCAAGGTTAAAGAATACTTGGGTTTCTATACGGTAACAAAGGTATAGGGATTAAAAGATGGTTACTGTAGGGAGCATGGAGTGCAAAACCAGAAAATAGATTGCCATACATATTCACGAGATTGTGTGGTTTTGTAAATGGCTTGGGCTTTTACGGGGAACAAAAGGGATAGAGAATTAGGAGACTTGTAGGGATTTTGCTATCTTTTCCTTAGCATTACAGGTTTGAGGAAGAATGTAAACAAGTGGTACATGATTTTTTGCTATCATTGAAGGATTTATATGGACTTTATCCTATTTTAATTTAGTTCCTAATGTATATGAGTTATGTTTTTTGGTGTAGTTTATTTTGAATGGGCTTTACTTGGACAAAGTTTTATTGTATGTGCTCTTGTAACTCTTCTTGTCGAGAAAAAGATAAAATAATGATGTTACAAAGGGTTCACTGTAAGGCTTTATAGGTTTAGGTACCAATTCTAGCTTAACGATAACGTTTGATGCCTACGCGATTTAACTAGTGTGGTTTAAATGGAAGTAAACACACAAAACCCAATAAATGAAAAGGAACATCAAATAATTAGGATCAAAATATGACCTAAAACACGGGGTGTTATAGTCTCCCCCCGTTAAATGAGCCTTGTCCTTAAGGCTTAAGACGCGGCACTTGACGATGGTGCAAGTGCTTGGTGATGAGATGAGATACTTTTGCTTGAATTGTCTTCACGTTCCTGGTAAACTCGGGACCTCTTTTAGAGATCCCTTTAACCCTTTATGATGGGAATGCGACTCCTTTTCAATTGCTTGATTTCACGATCTATAACTTCTACTGGTTCCTCTACAAAATGGAGTTTGTCAACAATATGTAGTTCTTCCAACGGAATCATAAGTGATTCATCGGACAGGGACCACTTCTTGTTAGATTTGACAGTGAAACGTGTTATGAACACGGCTCTTAATTGTTTGTGGGTTTAGCTCAAGTTTATAGGCAACAGTTTCTGACTCTCTCGATTTCATTGAGAGGACTACGTTCTCTAGGGTTTAACTTCCACTGTTTCCAAAACGCACAACTCTTCTTTCTTATAGGTGAAACCTTGTACATGGACATTGTCACCAACTTGAAATCCCAGTGGGTTTATATCTAATGTTTTATAGCTCTGCGGTCGGTCACGGAGCGGCTTGGATTATGCTTTGATTGTGTCTTCTCGTGGTTTCATGAATTATTGCAGGACTAGTAAGTTGAGCATCTCCAACTTCTGCCCAACATACGGGTGATCGACACTTTCGTCCATACAGTGCCTCAAATGGTGCAGCCTTTATGCTGGTATGGTAACTGTTGTTGTAAGAGAATTCTACTAACGGTAAATGTCTATCCTAATTCTTTTCAAAGTCTAACACACAAGCGCGTAGCATGTTTACAGAGTTAAACACAAGCGCTTAGGAGTGCTTGCCAGAATAGTGACGTAAATCTACCATCACGATCGGAGATAATAGAAACAGGCACGCCATGTCAGGTGACTACTTCCTTCATGTAAAGCTTCATTAACTTCTCCATGGGATCATTTTCTCTCATTGGTAGGAAGTGAGCAGACTTTGTAAGATGATCAACGATTACCCAAATGGTATCATAACCGTTTGTCGTCTTAGGGAGTTTAGTGACAAAATCCATAGTGATTTTCTCCCATTTCCACTCTAGAATCTCGGTTAGGTCTTGTAAACCAGAAGGTTTTTGATGCTCTGCCTTAACTTTAGAACAAGTCAGACACTTGCTAACATAAGTGGCAATATTCGCTTTCATGTTAGGCCACCAATACAAATGTTTCAAGTTCTCTGGTACATCTTGTCTGAAACCCGGATGAATGAATGATTTTGTCTTTTAAGACTTGTGCATGATAGAGTCTTATTGTCACCATAACACGATAACCACTCCCGTTGTTTAATACAATAAGGTTCCGGTCCCACCGGGTTTCACAATCGTCCTTGTAAGTCTTGTCACAGTGATACCGACAACATCTTCAGCGGTAAGGTTTTCAGGTATTTAATTGCTTTCGGTTTGAGCTTCATAGATTTGTTTAGGAAGGTTTAACCCAATTGGTCAAGATTAGGCTCAGACTCAGGTAAGGTTCAAAAACCGTTCTTTCTCCTACTCAAGCATCAACTTGCAATGTTTGCTTTCCTCGGGTGATACGAAGTCACAATGTAATAATAAGCAACTCTAACCAACGTGTTGCCTGCCATGTTCTAACTTCTTTTTGATCGAGGATTTGTTGTAAAACTCTTGTGGTGATTAAAATACTCGACGTAAGCAATCCTTGATTCGTAGAAGTAATGTCTACCACCTTCTTAAGAGCGAAAACAATTACAGCTATAAAGTTCCTGATCATGAAGTTGTGTAGTTTTTCTCATGGATCTTCGTTGTCGAGAAGCATGGCTATAACTTTTCGTTTTGCATAAGAGCACGGCACCCAACCCTTATGCGAGGCATCGCAGTTAAACTATGTAAGTTCTCTGATCTTTAAGGCAAGGCCCAGAATAGGTGCGCTACTCTCATCTTTTGTATAATCAATTGAAAATGGTGGCTTCCTCTTCTCTACCAGTCAAACTTTACATTCTTCTGAGTCAACTTAGTCATTGACTTCGCTATCTTAGAGAAGCCTTCAATGAATCTTCGGTAATAACCGGAGAGTCCTAAAAATTGGCGGATCTCTATTGGACTCTTAGGAGACGCCCAATCCTTAATTGACTCGATCTTTGTTGGATCCACGTGAATGTCTTTACTATCAATCACGTCTCTGAGAAACTATACCTTTGGAATCCAAAATTCACACTTAGAAAACTTTACGTACAACTCCTCCTTTTTAAGCAACTTTAAAATTAATTTAAGATGCTCTTCATGCTCTTCCTTGTTCTTTGAAAAAATTAGTATATCGTCGATAAAGACAATCACAAACTTATCCAAATAAGGTTTGCACACCCGGTTCATGAGGTCCATAAATATTGCCAGTGCATTTTTCAAACCAAAAGGCATTACTTGAAATTCATAATGCTCATAACGCGTCCTAAACGCGGTCTTGGGAATGTCTTCTTCGCGAACTCTCAACTGATGACAACCTGATCGTAAGTCTATTTTTGGGTAGACACTCGACCCTTGAAGTTGATCGAGCAAGTCATCAATTCTAGGAAGTGGGTAACGGATCTTCATTGTTAACTTGTTCAGTTCACGATAATTGATGCACATGCAAAACGATCCGTCTTTCTTCTTGATGAACAGGACAGGGGCTCCCCAGGGTGAAGAGTTGGGCCTTATAAATCCTTTGTCGAATAGTTCTTAAAGTTGTTCTGCCAGTTCTTTCATTTCGGATGGTGCCAACCGATAAGGCGCCCGTGCTACAGGTGCAACACCTGGTACCAAATCAATTTGGAACTCTACCTGTCGAGCTGGTGGAATGCCCAGCAAGTCTTTAGGGAAGACTTCAGGAAACTCTCTAACGATTGGCACGTCCTCAAGCTGTTTCTCCTCCGACTTGTCTTTGGCTTCCTTCATAGTAATGTGTGCCAAAAAGACATCACACCCCATTGACAAATACTCTTGTGCTTTGAGTCACGAAATGAATATTTAGGAGGGATTCTTCCCTTTGGTTGTTTCCAATTTCCTTGAAAATTAAAAGATCTCTTCGAAACGAACATGTACATCTTCTCGTCGAGCACAAATGATCACTTCTTGATACTTTGTTAACCAATCCATTCCAATAATGACGTCAAAACTACCGAGTGGGACAAGCATCAAGTCGATGTTGAAAGGATGATTCATGAAGTTTAGAGTACAACCTTGAATTATGGTATTAACTCCTATGATTTTCCCATCGGCTAATTCTACGTCATAATGATTTTCTAAGGTAGTAGGGGTAATGTTAGTCGAGGCACTAAAGGTAGAAGATACAAAGCTCCTATCTGCACTAGTATCAAACAAAATCTTAGCATAATGGTTTTTAAGAAACGTACCCGTGATGACGTTTGAGTCCGAGCTAGCATCTCTTCCTCCTAAAGTATAAAGCTCTTCCTTGAGCTGGGCCATTCCCGTTGCCATTCCCATGGTTCTTCAGTTTTGGACAATCCCTCTTTATATGCCTGGTGTTACCACATTCATAGCATGCCCCAGCCTTTTGATTCTTGTTGTTGGTATTGACCCTACAATCAGTGGTAGCATGGCCATACCTCTTGCATTTTCCACACTTGGGTGCACATTGCCCCGTGTGATGGTAATTGCACTTGGTACATAGAGGTAGGTCCCCAGTATAAACCTTCTTTCTACCAGGGCCAACAGTGTATGCCCTAGCCACATTTTGCTTCTTGTAGGGTTGTTGTTGTTGATAGTTTCTTGACGAATCAGCAGCCTTCCTCTTGTTTTCATTCTGCCTTTCCGCATTAAGGGAGTATTCTGATCCATTAGAAGTCGTTGGCCAACTCGATAGCAAAATCAAGAGTCTTGGGTCTTGTAGAATTACATTTTCCATGGAATGTATCAGGAAAAGCCACCGATATACTTGTCTAGCTTTGCGGTTTTCATCAGCAAGAATTTTTTGGCTGTCACAATCAAGGTAGTTCTTGTAAAACGCTGAGTGTAAGCTGCAACTCGTTTTCCCGTGACCTTAAGATTCCACAGTTCAATTTATCACAATGTTTCTTGATTTCACCATTTGGACAATATTTGTCCGTTAATTTCTTCTTGAAAGTCCCTCAAGTCATAGCGTAAGTAGCATCATGACCTAAGGTTCTTCTTCACATGACCATTCCACCAGGTTAGTGCAGCACCTAGCAGAGTGCAGGTAGCAAACTTCACTTGATTTTTAACGATACAAACCGCAATGTGGAATACTGATTCCATCTTTTCGATCTATTGAGACAAGCCAACAATGCCTTCAGTTCCCTTGAAGTTCAAGGGTTGGAATTTCATGAAGTCGGGGTAGGAACAGATACGTGCAGGTTGCACAAACCTTCTGATTCCTCCTCCTAAACTTTGGCTTCCATCATCCTAAGTAGAGTTTCTTTGGATTGCCCGATCGATCATAGCTTGAATGGATTCTGGAGTCATGGCGTCGTTTGTTCCTTGTCTTGTTACAGGCATGATTCCAATAATCACAAGAATACAATGTGCGTGAGATACAATCACAATGTCGATACAAATGAATATGATAATAATAACTACACCATAACACAATGGAAAATGAATAAAATGAGATCAACCATAACATCATACATCAACATTTCATAACATAATGTCGAATCATAATATGATTTGTTTGGATACAAAATGACCACAAATGATCTTAGTACCGAAAATTAAAATAGTCCTGAGGCTATTAGCGGGGAATTACCATAAGCTTAATAGACTATACATGATAACTAGAAATGAAAAGTACAACTAACAGCTACTACTGGTGTCCTCCACCTTATCAATCCGGCTCTAGCCTCTAGCACTGAGTACGCATGATCTGTCTGGACTGATCATCTCAGTCGCTATGGCAGACTGCCACTCCATACGACTCATATGAGTCTCTAGTATCTCAAGTCACGCCAATAAGGCCCTGTTCCGAGCCTTGGAACTAAGGTAAGCCTGACGTACCTCATGCAACTCTGTCTCGTAAGCAGTCTTCTGACCTCTTACTACATCAATCTCGAGCCTAATGTCTCTGCGGTTAGTCCTGGAGCTTCTAGAAGCCAGTGTATAGAAAAAATCTCACTTTCGTGCCCGGTGAACTGTGCCTGGTAGCTGACCCTCAAGCTTAAACTTCCTAATGATGTATCCTCATATGCTTAGAAAGCCTGTAAACTTCTAACGTAACCAACATCTCCTGCTTTGTCAGCTGCTCTAGCAATTAGTCCGGCATCATTGGAACCAGGGACTACGAATCAAATCCCTGTCCTGCTCTCAACAGCATCAACAATATCATATGAAATCTACGTGCTTACTAGAAATAGCTGAGAACTCTCTATACATACACACCCAGGTGGGGGAGCAAGTAAGAGTACAATACTCTGTCATTGAAAGGTAAGGCATGTCCAGCCTGTCAGGGATGTCATTCCTCTCTTACGGATAATGGCTGCCCTATAAACCAGTGGTGCCTGTCATAGGTTGGGCTGGTGAGAGAGGTATTGGGGTGTAGTGTCAGATGCTCAGCAATGCGTTCCTCCAATACATGGATGCTGGCATGGGTGGCTCAGGTCTGACAGTCTTCCGTGCCCTACGGAGACGTGTCTGAGAAAAAGGGACCCTAGTCTGAGGTGATCTAGGTGGTGGTGGTGTAGCAGCAGTCTCGTTCTCTTCGAACGGCTCAGTCTCATCAAAATCCTCAGAGGGCTCTTCCTCCTTAGCATCCTCATCCTCGGGCATTGTTCCGTGCTAGGGAGTCTCACCTGGGAGATCACTCTCATCTCATCTCAGGATCTGTTCTCACTGGGATCCTCCTTTGGGATCATTCAGTCTCTCATCCTAGGGATCATGCTCCTCGCTGGGATCCTCTCGGGACTCATCCTCATTCTCCGGGGCCTAATCGTCAGTCCCGGCTCGTCAGGATTAATAATAGAATCCGTATCAGTATTCATTATCTCGATACGAATCTGAGTCAACAATGTATCCAGGTGACTCAGCAGTCACTGAAGCATCATCAGCATAAGACTAATCCTCAGCCTGAATGTCATCATCTGATGGTACGTGGTACTCTGGGTGCTCTGGCTCTAGAACATAGACTGGTACATGCTCATCCAACTCCATCGGGTCATGTACATAGGTAGGTGACAGTAGTTGTGCCTGCCCTTATTGGGCAACCTCCTCATACGGGTCCATCTCTGGAAGCTCGTCAGCATTCACGAGTGGAATACCCCATGATGGTCCGTTTAAATCAGAAGATACGGACGTATAGGTAACAGCGGACGATGCGTTGTCTGAAGACATGACAAATCTGTAACCATAATATAAACTCGTATATATAAGACCATCGGTAATATACGTAATGTAATATAAACATGTATATAACTTATGTAAGCACTTAGTGTAATCAACTAATGCTAAAATGGTGCATGACATGTAAGCGCATACTAAATGTAAATAAGTAATGTGTGGATGTCCCTTGAAAACTTTTGAATAACGCAAATGTTTAGTGAAAATGTTAATAGACAAGTTAAAACATTTGACTTGGTTCTCTATAACCTTGGCTCTGATACCAATCTGTAACACCCCCAAAATGGGCCACAGCGGAATATGATGTTCCGGGGGTATTACATCATAGATCAATAGCACAAGATATGAAAACGATCTCTATAGGAGTCGTTTAGAAAACTAATCTGGATTTAATAAGTTGGTGTTCGTTACAAAATGGCTATAGTGAGCTTAAACTTGTTAACTTTTCGAAAAAGTAAGGTTTCACAAATACAATATCCAAATAATGTATGCTCATGCAAATCTTTATGATAATATGACTTCAAAAGACGACCATCCAATGTATCCATGACTTGCACCTTATTGACCTGAGAAAATATGTTTAAACTGTCAACAATAATATTGGTGAATTTATAGGTTTATAAATTTATTGAAGCGGATAGCAAGATTTCCCTGTAATAAAGTAATAAATACAATATCACAAAATGTATTACGAAATGCACTAAGCTCATTACTATCTATAGCTAAACTTTGTATGTTTATCAAATACATTTAAATAATGGACTTTGCCCAATGTAGATGTTCAAACCCGTAACTTAACATGAGTCCAATGGTATACGTTCGTCGTTTTGGGCCAACCGGTAAATAGCAAGCGCTACTCTTGCACGAACGGGGATGTTAATCCTAATTAGATCTATTTATAACATTCGCGCTTATATAATGCAATTAACAATTACATCTATGCAATTAACAGTTCATGATGATGGGCATAGTGGATTATAGCTACTTAGGTAAACTCGTAATATTTGAATTTAAAATGTACTTGCATCATGTTGTAAAACAAACATGATCTCATCTTAGAGAATTGTAAATGATGGAAAAAGGTATAAAAGTGGGGAATATTAACTCACATCAAAGTTAATGATAATGGAATAGCAAGGTATGGCATGAGAACGATGCAATGGCTTTATAGAAACCTATAGAATAAATAATACATATTCACTAAATGGGAAAAATAATAATAAAAATACTTGCAATCTCCCCCCTGGTGTGTGCTTGAACTATATTTGAAATAAACATATTTGAAAACAATTTCTCGTTTTAAAATGGTCAACTTTATTGGGTCAACGCGGTCAAAATATAAGTATATAATTTAGGACTCATTATTTTTAAGAACAGGTCGTTTTATACTGTAAAATTTTGTTTAGGTCAGCCTGGTTTCGCCTCTTAGTTTGTTAATAATTGACGATACGTTAGTTACTATTTGAGTTAAGCGTACATATTACTAAGTTTTAACATGAGACGACTTAGAGTTTTACAATTAATTACGGGTTCGTTAGTTGACGATATTGAAAAGTAAAAGTATATTTGAAATCTCAGCTAGGTAGTCTACAATTTTCGTTAAGTAAGTTTTGTCTAAAATGGTCGTTTAACGTGTTAGAAACGAGGCTAAACATGTGTGGGTCGCAAGGGCAGTTTTATACTTAGAAAATAAATGTGTTATTTCAGCCTATCTCGTTTGTGTGGTTAGATGTTTTAAAGTCAGATTGTGGTTTCGTTACTTGACGTTAGAACAAAATAAAAATACCTTAATAATCTATGGCCTACTGGCTATTATTTATCTTTTGTAAATTTTGCATGACGGTGTCGTTAACTGGTTCGAAAGTAGATCAAAAGGTAGGGTGTGCGTTGAGCAGTCCTAGCTAAGTGCACACAAAGTGTTCGACTGATTGTCGACACTTGTGACAAACAACCAAAAGTATACGCGAATTGCAAGCAGAATACTAAACGAAAAAGGGTGGTTTTCATTCTAAACTAAAGTTGATTATCATCAGGTTACAGACAGTACCTTTGTTTGTCATTTCCCTTGGTACAAAGTCACATAATTCGAGTAATAGGGCTCGTTGACTGTTGCAAAGATGGCAGATTGACAGTTTTGTTACGTCAGACTTGTGAGAGACTTGTTACTTTCTACATTTCTTATCGTATATAATTAATGATTCTAGCGGCTATTTAAGCATTACATGTCTATGTTTAAATAAATGATTTCAGGGGCAAATTACTCATTACATGTCCTATTTTTGATATTAACAAAGTGTAGATTTTTATGACTATCCCTAGGTGCTGAAAAACATACATCAAGTCAGAGTTGTAGAGTGCGTTATTAGACTAACTACAAAGAGGCTGAGTTTATCTAAACCTATTACCCTAATTTAGTCATGGCCCATATCCCCTCTTAGTTACTTGCCTAAATTTTATAAAGGTTTTAAGGTTATTTGATTTCTATCAGAAGTTATACAAAAGATGTGGTTTTCTTTCTTTATAGATTCTATGTACACACACTATGGGAGCAAGATAGCATGATATAAAAGAGTAAAAAATAGATATAATGGTTCACAGAAAACGCAAGGTTGTGTGCGTGAAGGACTTGACACAACGAGAAAACCCTAACTGCTTGAAAACCTTACATGACTCCAAACCAACAAATTTTCACCACCGTTTCCTCTCCCTACGAACCAACACCCACCTCTTTGATGTCTTTAATGCGGGAACAAACATGAAGTGGACCCTTGTTGGGTTAGGGTACTTGTGTAAGAAGAGGTAAAAAACGGCTGTGGGTTTGTAGGTGGGTTATGTATGAGTCGCAACCAAGAAGATAAGAATCAAGTAGGATAAATGAAAGTATGAGGCTCTGGAGTTGAGTTGTTGTTGTGGATTCAAAGGGGTATGGGGATGGCCTTTATATACACATATACTTTGGCATGCATAGTAACTTGTTTTCAAGTCACGTTCTTGTGTAATTGATTCACTGGTAAAGACTACTTGTCCGCCTCGCTCCCCCTACATTAATCAAGCGCCACCATTTAGTGACTTATAAAGCTGGAGTATGTAGGGGCGTAGAGGACAAACAAGAAAATAGCTAGCCTACATATCCCGAGATTTGTGTAGGTTTTGTAAAGGGCTTAGGCTTTTACAGCTTGGACAAAAGGGGATAGAGAAATCTTAGGGAGACTTTGTTGGGGATTTGCTATCTTGTCTTAGAACTTACACGGTTTGAGGAAGAATGAAAACACGAGGTACATGCTATATTTGCTACATTGAAGGGAGTAGTATCTGGACTTTTCCTACTTATATGTTTTCTCATGTATAAGCGTTATGATTTATGGTGTATCCCCCCCCCCTTACTCTGTAGTTTATTGTGATATGGGCTTTTACCTTGCAAAGTTTTTTGTATGCGATTAATGTAACTCATCTTGAGAGAAAATTAAAGTAATGACGAATACAAAAGGGTTAAGTAAGGTCTTAATGGGTTTAGGTTACAATTGAGCTTAAACATACACGTTCGATGCCTTAGCAATTTAACTAGGTGTGGTTTAAATGGAAGTAAACACACAAAACCCAATAAATGAAAAGGAACATCAAATAATTGGGATCGAAATATGACCTAAAAAACACGGGGTGTTATAATTACTAGGAACACTAATTAGGTTATATATGTGTAGGGTGGCTCTGATACCATTGTAGGGTTCTGGTGGTCACCGCATGGCTATAACATGCACAACAGAAAATAAACCATTAAAAGCATGCGGACCAAAACCTAATAGTCAGGTCTACTTACATAGTGATATAATCTAAATAACACGTATAAATGGTGTTTAGAAGTACTTAGTTGTAAATGATGCTATGTGTAAGCTTTCTCAACTGCACGAAATGCCTCCTTTTTTATTCTTGTTGTTCTTGAACTTTAAGGTTTCGAGAATGATCACTTCTTCTAGACTGCTTCAGGTATCCACCATTACTACACATGTAGGACTAGGGCTACGTACTTACCGTAAGTTAGGTAAGTATGAAATCCAGGTTGTGGAAAACTAGAAGGGGGGGTGAATAGTTTTCTTATTAATTGTTATCTTTTAAAAATTTGTTTGAAACTATACGTGAAATGACTATGATATTGGTATTGGTATATGATGTAAGAGATATAAAAACAAATAAATGAAGAGTTAGAAATAGATAGCCAAGACACAAGTATTTATAGTGGTTCGGCTACAAGGACACCTTCCTTGCCCTACTCCACTCCTCGAGTCACCTACTCGAGAG